>CM053785.1:251279917-251519917 GCA_028749045.1 Cupressus sempervirens | reverse complement strand
GAAGTGAATAACATCCAAGTCAATGAGTTGGATGGCTCAAACATTTCAACTGAGTTCCTTATGGAGGTCACTAGAACTATGATTCAAAAGAAGTAGTCTAAAATTAGTTCCAGCCAGCAAGTAAAATGATCCAATCGAAATTCAAGATGCACTGGAATCATCGAGTAGGATGGAAAGTAAGAGACCTTACCAAGAAAATTCAGGTCACAAGACCTTACTGAGCAAGGTCGGGTTACATATTATTTTTGGTTATGAAGTTAGTAGTTGCTACTGAGTGTTGATAACTCTACCAAGCTGTAGATGTCTCCCAATAATTAAAGAAGAAACTGAGTGGAGAACAGTCTATCACTGAGAAAGTATGAAGTATGAAGCATTAATGGTGATCGATCAAGAGAAATTTGTTAAAAGCAACAAATTGAAGGCATTGTTTTCCCCGCAAATTTCCAGAGCTATTAGTGCAGAGTGATTTTAGAGCCCCCGAGCGAATTGAGCATTTGTTGTTAAAGTATTCTTGAAGTTTTTAGAAACCCTACGAGGCATGGCATCTTCAAGTATCAAGGCAAAGAAAGGTTCTGAAATGCTAGTCCATGGAGTCAACCGCAAGGCGCCAAATTTCAAGTTGAGTCCAGTAATTATAGAGGCACTCGACCCAGCTAGTGCATAGTCACAAATTTTGAATTTTGCCTAAGGTATTACTCATGCACACCATCCATTCCTTCTATCACTGTTCAATCCAAGAACTCAGAACCCTAGAGATGAATGAGGAATTTAGGGACTTGTGTGTGGATGGTGCATTGAAACCTGAACATCAACATTTGGAAACCAAGGGCTTGACTCATATCTTTCAGGTCAAATGGATGAGATATATTTTGAGTCATGTTCACAATGTGCAAATATGGTTGGATCAACCCATTTAGATAACAAAGAAAATGATTCATAGAATCATTAGGCTTCCAATGCTTAACAAAGTGAAGACAACCAAAACCCAAGTCGAGTCAAATTGGAAAAGTGAACTCTTGCCAAGTGGGATAAAAAAGGTATGAAGATTAGAGGTGTAACAAACATGTAACTAAAATTTGGCATTCATGTTATTGTGCACAAGATATATAGTTCCAATTGGTTGAACAACGTTTCATGTGAAGTTGTTGATCTCACATGCAAGGTTGTGAAGAATAACCTATCCTTCAACCTTGTTGAGTTACTATTGAATCAATTCAACAAGAATATGGAGAGCATCACATGATCAAAGAACAATCCATGTAATTTCAAATCTCTTTTAACATGTTTATTCTTCTTTGTTCATAAATTTTTTCCTTCAAAAGGTACAGTAGTATGGAAGAAAGATGTTCCTGTTTTATATCATATTAATGAGTGGATAACAGAGATGGGTGAAAATTTTGAAATCATCATGGGTAACTATTTTGAAATATTCAAGGAGAATATGAATAATAAGTATAGGATCCCTAAGAAACTTGTAGAAGATTACAAGGATGATATATGTTTCATGGTAGACTATGACAAAGTACACATTCAGGCAATTAGACCTAGAGTGGCATCGATTAAGTCTCTAGAGTATGAGGTTAACATTGATGAAACCAAGGATATCATAGAGGCTATGCTGAATGAGCCTATGGATCCCAAAGATACATACTTTGAAACATACGATAAGGTAAAGGAAAGAATAGAGCTTGAGATTAAGCTACCTCAAGTAGTAAGAAAACCAGTTCCCCTCTAATGCTTACTAAGGGAAAAGGTGATGATATAGAAGATGCAGAGGATGAAGAAGAAGAAGCTAAATCTAAGGAAGATGATCCTCTAAGGAAGAAAGGAAGGGCTATCATAACTAGATCTGCCAAGTTATCCCCTGCTATATTCACAAGAAGGGAACCCAAGTCAAGAAAGAAATTGAAGTTAGGTGAAGATGAAGCCAAGTAGATAATCCTCAAGAGATCTCCACATACACTTTAGGAAAGATTGAAGAAAATGGAAGAAGAAACTGGTATGGCATGTTTCAAATTCCCCAAGTATGAAAGAAGGAATACATATGAGAAAAGACAGATTGAGGATGTTGTCATGACCAAGCTAGGTAAATGGAAGTACTCTCTATATGAGCTTGCACAACAAATACCTAATGAACTTATGCAGGTAATAAAGCTAAGATGGGAAAATTCACTAAAGACTATTAAGGATATCTATGAACAAACCTTGAGGCAAATGATGCCAAATCTCAATAATAAAGAGGTGAAGGAATCCTTGAAGAAAAATGAGAAAAAGTTCACTCTCAAGATGAACACATGTATGATACTACTCAAAGACATTGAATATGTGGTGAAAGTAGCTACAACAACATGGAAAAACATCTATAAGTTGCATCAACCTGGTGACTTTGTTGTTCATGTTGATGAGAAAGATGATGAAGATGAGGAAGAGGATGAAGAAATAAAAGATGATTAGCTAGATGATGCCAATCTGGATGATAAGGGGGAAGAATAGGAAGCTACTAGAGTAAGTCTTCTAGAGATTCAAGGTATTGAGGAAATAGATACAAAGAAAATTCCAGTAGTTGTCATGGCCTCGTTTCCTCGCTCTTCAAGCACAACCTTAGTGCAATCTAGCTCTAATATAGCTTCTACCAAGTTGGTTGTGGATACCACTGCTATAAAAACCACCCAACCAAGCTCTAAAACTATTCAACTGAATGTTACAATGATTGAAGTGCACAACATTTCATTTGCCAAGCAACCAGGTCCTCCATCATCAAGCTTGACTGAGCAACAACAAGGTATTTCCATTGCTAGTGCCATTTCAACATTTTTTTCTAGTCCATCAATTTCCACAGTTGTTTCCATTCCAAGTATTTCCATAGCTAGTACAATGACAATTGAGAACTAGTCTCAATTGAGTACTGAAGTATTAGAAAAGGGGAACAAATTGTTTCCACCATTTTGAAAGAAAAGAGAAAAGAAAAGAAATCTATTGATTTGGATGAGGATATAGTTATTCCAAATTGGGATATCTCTACCCTCACCCCTGATCAAGTGAACACCATGGGTGAAATACTGAAGAAGAGAGTTAAGCAACATAAGCTTAGAGAAGAAAAGAAGAAAGAAAACCAAGTCTTTGAAGACATAAAGGGCATATTTGTTGATGCTCTAAGTATTGAAGTTGATTGCACACAACCTATTTTTGACCAATTAGCAGATGTTGTCCACAAATTCAATGAGAATTGAATGGAAAAGAGAAGTTACTTCAAAGAGCATAAAGGAAATTTGAAAAAAAAGTGTTGGAACAAGTTGCACAGAGAATTGTAGTAGATCAAGTAGAGTTAGCTACTATTCTTGGTTCACTATAAACCTCTATTAATAATGTTGTATCACTATTTGTAAAGTGACATAGCTATCTTTACAAAGGATATTAAGGGTAAACTATCCAAGATAGATAAAGATATGAAGGCAAGTGCACACCAGCTATCACTTGACCCAAGCCATAGCTTTGCACATTATACAAAGATTAGATACATGACCAATCTGCATGTAGAAATATTGAAGGAAGAAGCCAGGATTTGGGCCACACTTGCAAAAATCCAAGGCATGATTCTTACAAACATGGATACATTATAGAAACACATTGCACATGCAAAGACACTCATCCATGATAACAACTTCTCCATAGTTGATCACATAATGGAATTATCAGTAGAAGTTCAGATTGCACTCCATGCAAACAAGGTACTATAGGAAAATTGGGACTCATTTTGAAGGTACATTTTGAATTCTTGTCACATTTTGGTATTAACATATAGATACTATACACCTTTGGCATTTATGTCAAAAAGGGGGAGAAGTGTATATTATTATAAGAATGGGGGAGACGTAATATGTATAGGAAGAGAAATATACTATAATCCATTTGTATGTATATAGGAGAGAAATATGTATTGGGGAGTAGTATAGTATAGTATGAATAAGATAGAAGAAAATACCTTTACAAAAGCAATTTTGAAAAATTAGAAAAATAGAGTATGTTATCGAGCCACTGTAGATGAAAGTCAAAACCAAGTTGTTTTGACTTACAATTTTGTACGATTAGATTTTGTTTTAATAAGCATTTTTGTCACTAATGCCAAAGGGGGAGAGTGTTGACATTAAGGTCAATTTCTCCATCAGTGACTCAACACTTAGTCAATTGGTCCATTATTTAGTTTGTAGTGTTAACCAAGTGATTTAGTTGTTCCCAATCTTACTAGTCAAAATACAATATCTACTGAGCACCTGAGTCAGTTTTCAACATTTTCCAAGCTACACAGTGTTTATCAAGCTTTAGAGACAAAATTCAATACAAACCAAGTGTAGCAGAGGCTATTGAGCTAGTCAACAAGATCATAGTATTAACTGAGCTCTGTGGTGTTAACCAAGTCCAATAGTGCCTACCAAGATCACAAGATTAACAAAGTGGATCTAGTGTTAACTGAGTCATGGAGTGTCAATCAAGTGATCTAGTTGCTACCGAGTTTCTTAGAGTTCACTAAGTCACATAGTGTTGATTGAGTTCAACCTATTTGAAATTAATTAGTATGGACCGAGCTTCAAGTTCAACTAAGTGCCAAAGATTGTTGAATGTTGATAGTGTTTGCTGAGTATTAGAACATCACCAAGTTTGTCTTCAGAACCCAAGTTACAACAATTGGGCTGACTTTGTGAATTCTGATGAAATTGGTATTGTAGCTGACTCAAATAAGTTATGATTTGGATTGATACATATGTAATACATTATATCACCTCCAAGTAAGTATGTAAAGAAGAATATGATGAGCAAAAGCGTGAATCAAAGAAGACTACAAGAAGTATAAGGGAAAACAAATATTTATCTATCACAGTTAGGTGGTTATCGCATTACAAGGAATCTTAATTAGCAAATTAGAGTTGTAGATTAGAGATCAACCATTGGTTCATCGTAATAGGCATATTGTTAGAAATAAAAGTCTAGGTGAATCGATTATCAAATCAATTATCCAACAATTAAAACATATATCTTCTTTAAGTAAACTTAACCATTCAACCAAAGTAAACAACAACCATAATAATAGGCACATAGATAATTACACCAAATATGTTGACTAGGGAAACCATTGATCAGAGGGAAAACCCCAGTAGGAATGATGCCCACAAGATGACGTAGAGTAATATAAATATTCCTTGTTAGAGGATGGACCCTATTAGGAATCTATTACAAAATTTAGTACAGTGAGTCTATGTTAGGAGACTTTGAATCCCTATTAGGAGATTCCAACCCTATCAGGAGTTGTGCCAACACTGTTAGGAGTTGCAGTACAATATATGCAAGAAGAGCCCACTGCCCAAACATGTAATTTCAACTACAAGAAGAGCTCATTGCTCAAACAAGTAATTTACTATTATTTCTTCTTTCATGTATTCCATCAACCAAAAAGATCACTATCAGACCTCGTAGACCAGGTCATCAATCTCTGATCCAAATATCAAACCTCAGATCACTTAGCAAAACCTTAGCAATGAAGTTTTCTCCCACTTCCGCATTGCTCTGCTCAACTTCGCATTCCGCACTCTTTGCTACTTACAGAATCATCCACATCAATTCAGATATACCAATTCATACATCTTGATAAAGGAAAATTTCCTTCCTTATAATGAGTCCATAATATAATTTCATGAGTCTACTGTTAGACCTTCTTATAAGATCACTTTAAGAACATGTTACACGTAGTGATAACATTAATCTTCCACCTTGCAACTTGAATAACTTTTTGTACACATGATATCATGTCGAGTGACCTTACTCATGTCATCATCAACATGTCTTCTTCATGTCCTCAACCTTGATTTACATAGTATCAACTCTACTAAGAGATATAACAAGTTTACCAGAATATGCCTCTATAAACTCTATCTCAGAAAAGACATCACCAAAACTTACATAACTTCTTCCAAACTTATCATTTCATCTTCTAATGTTAACTATGTATACTAGATACTTAGAAGTATCTCCCATAACTTCAAATAGGTATAATTCTCAACTAGCCATCTGAACCAACTTGATCTTTTCACTATTCTTCTGTCAGATACCATAGAAAACTGCTATGTTGACATCAATGACAAACTCAGTCATGAACGTAACATATTATCATAGAAACATATCGAAAATACTCCCCCATAGGAATATCATCAACATTCATGCTTGCAACTAATCCTTTAACAATCTCCCCCTTTGGCATTGATGGCAACATAGATGAAAAATATCTAGTTCTAAGACTACCAACAAAAGACTGTTAATCTTTCTTTTCAAATCCTCTTCATCAATCATTCTTTCCCATTGATATGTTACAACGTGCTTTCCATCAAACTGTCATTCCATGTTGTACTTCTTCCAAACATGCTAAATTTTTCCTCATGATGTTCTATGTTCCATGACATTTTTCATGCAATACTTCTCCCCCATTGACATCAATGTCAAAGGTTTCAACAACCAATATCTCTGCATCAAACTCTACAAGAACTGATTCTTACTAGCTCAAGTATCCAAAGACATAGTTCAAAAGAATATCAACAAGAGTCCTAAATGACTCTATCCATCACAGATACTCCCCCATATAGGAAGCATCAACATTTAGTCTAGAAAAACAATGGTTCTCTGTTACACTAGATTGATGCATTCTTGCATCTTCTACTTTGAAGGAGGAAGGGGCATAACCCAAGCATACCTCTCAAATACACAAAAGTCTCTTTGGGAAGAGGCTTAGTAAATATATTTGCAATCTACTCTTTCATGCTCACATAGTCCAATTTGATTTCCTTATCTGCAACTTTCTCTCTCAACATGTGATACTTGATAGAAATGTGGTTGATCTTAGAATGCAACACTAGATTCTTAGACATATTTATTGTGCTTGTGTTGTCATAATGTATAACAATAGGTTCACTAATTTCTAACCTTATATCCTTCAACATCTACTTCATCTAAACAACTTGATTGCAATTACTACTGCAACATATTCTGCTTCTACTATACTTTGAGATGTACGATCATTCTTCTTTCTCAACCAAGAAGCCAATCTTCCTCCAAGAAGATGGCTCTGCCACTGGTGCTCTTTTTGTCATCCACATTGCCTACCCAATCAACATTAGTATAAGCACTTAGAGTAAAGTCATTAGATCTTTCATACCATAATCCAAACTCTAATGTTCCCTTCATATATCTAAATATCCTCTTTATTGTTGCATAATGTGCTTCTCTGGGATCAGCCTGGAATCTTGCAATAATTCCAACTCCATTTGCTAAATTGGGCCTTGTGTGAGTCAGATATTGCAATCCTCCAATTATAGATCTGTACTTCTTCTACTCAACAGTAGGTGTTTCATCCTTTATAGATAACTTGTGTCTAGTTACCATAGGTGTTCCAACTAGTTTGCATGTTTCCAAACCAAACCTTTTCAGTAAATCCTTAAAGTACTTAGTCTAAGAAATAAAGATTCCTTCTTTATTCTATACAATTTGCAATCCTAGAAAATATTTCATTTTTCCTATCATACTCATCTCAAATTCTTTCTTCATTTCTTCTACAAACTTCTCACTTTCCTCATTATTTCCTCCAAATATGATATCATCAACAAATATTACCAAAATCATCAAACCATCATCAATTTCTTTCCAATACAAATTATTGTCTGCCATACCTTTACTATATCCAAGCTTTGTCAAATGCTTGTCCAACCTTGCATACCAAGTTCTGGGTGCTTGCTTCAAGCTATACAATGTTTTTCTTAGTCTGCATACTATATCCTTGTCATCTATCAAAGAACATCCTTCAAGCTATTCAATTTATACCTCTTCTTCAAGTTCTACATTCATAAATGTTGACTTGACATCAATTTGATATACTTTTAATTTCTTTTGTGTTTCATAGCCTAAGAATAATCTTACTACTTCTATTCTAGCCACTGGAGCATAGGCCTCATCATAGTATATTCCTTCTTGCTATGAGTAACCTTTACATACCAATCTAGCTTTGTTACTTACAAATTCTCCTTGTTCATTCATTGTATTTTTAAATACCCACTTATTTCCTATCACATTCTTGTCCGTTAGTCTGGGGACCAATTCCCATGTCTCATTCTTTACTATCTGATCCAATTCCTCTTTCATAGCTTGTTTCCAATAATCATCTTTACATGCTTCATCTACATTCTTTGGTTCAACTTGAGATATCAAACATAGTTTTTCATTGACTCTAGTTTTTTTCATCACACCTTTATCTTTGCTTCTGATGATCTACTTAGATGGGTGGTTCTTTATCATATTCTTTCCCAAAGTAGGGGTTTCTATCTCAACTCTTGGTTCTACTGAAGGTTCTGAGCTTAGTTCCTACCTTGGTTCTCCTTCATTTTGCAAATTATTGTTAGTCTCAAGAAATACCTCATCATTCCTTGGCTTAGTAACAACATCATCGTCTAAATTGTAATCAACTATTCTTTCTTGTATCCTAAATTTCTCATCAATTTTCACATTTTCACTTTCCATAATAGTCTTAGTTCTCTGATTATAACATCTATAAGCCTTGATTTTCAATGAATAACCAAGAAACATACCTCCATCACTTCTAGCATCAAAATTACCAATGTCATCATCTCTTTTGATATAACACTTACTTCCAAAAATTCTAAAATACTTAATTGTAGGTGAGTGACCAAACCATAGTTCATAAGGGGTCTTGTTCATGTCTTTCTTGACTTGCACTATGTTCATAGTGTAGATTGTTGTATTCAAAGCTTCTCTCCAAAATGTCTTGGATACCTCATTTTTAGCTAACATAGCTCTCGCAACTTCTGTAACTGACCTATTCCTCATTTTTGCAATGCCATTTTGTTCAGGGGTTCTCAAAGCTGATAATTGTCTTTTGATTCCATTTCCTTCACAAAACATACTCATTCGAAATAAATTCTCCTCCTCTATCTGATCTTAAACATTTAATCTTCATACCAGATTCATTCTCAACTCTATTCTTGAATATCTTAAACTTATCAAATGCTTCAGATTTCTCTTTAAGAAATGCAACCCACATCATTCTAGAAAAGTTATCAACTAGAATCATAAAATACCTTTCAACATAGAATCCTTTAGTCTTTGTAGGACCATTGAGATCTATTTGTACAATCTCCAATTTCACTAAAATAGTAAACTTCTTGTAGGGAAAAGAAGTTCTATTATGCTTTGCTAGAACACACTCCTTGCAAATTGTGTTAGTAGGCTTTACAATCTTTGGAAAATCTCTAACAACAAACATATTACTAGTCTTCACTATACTGTCAAAGTTTATATGACAAAATCTCTTATGCCATAACCAACAGTCACCAACCTTTGCAACCAAACATGCCATTTTAGTGGGATTCAATTGAAATACATTACCTCTAGATCTGGTTCCTATTCCAATTACCTTTCTATCTTTGTCTCTAATCATGCATGTCTTCTCTATAAACTGTAACTGATAACCTTTGTCTACTGATTGTCCAATAGTCAAGAGATTATGCTTTAAACCATCAACAAAATATACATCCTCAGTATTAGTTTTACCATCGAGAGTTATAGATCCAATACCTTTAACTTGGCATGCTACATTATTTCCAACTCTAACAATGCTTCCATCCTAACTTTTGAAGTCAAAAAACTTGTTCATATCACCAATCATATGGTGTGAACAACCACTATCAATTATCCAATCAGATTTCATTTCAACTTGTGATACCAAAGCTACTTTTTCTGGAATTTCTTCTTTAATTGCCACAAATCCAATTCCATCATCACTAGCACTTACTACTTGTTCATCAGAATCATTATCTTCATTTGCACACAAACACTCTCTATCTTTTCTAGGCTTGTAATTTCCTTTATACCTTTTCTCTCTTTTAGGACACTTAGATGCATAATGACCATATTCATCACAAGTCCAACATTTAAAGATTTTCTTACCTCCTTTTTATCTTCTTACTAGAAGGGCTACTCCTTCTTCAATCTTTATGTCCTTCTTAGATCTGCTACTGCTAGCAAAATCTCCTCTAGCACTAGTGTTCCTTGACAAATTCGGTTGAATATTCAAGGCATTGAAAGCTGTCTCTGTTCTAGTCAATTCTCTAGACTATCTAAGTTCATTCTCAAATGCTTCAAGTCTTTCAAGAAATGTCTCCTTTGTGAACTATTTGGTACAAGATATCAACAATTGTATCATCTGAACTGCTGACTTAAATGGTGGTGTTAGAGTCTTCAATATCTTCCATATAACCTCATCATCTTCTTTGGTTCGTCTTTGTGATTTAATACCTGAATAATTTATGATATCCTTCCTATATATGTTCTTACATATTCATCTTCCATCATTTTGGCATCTTGAAATGCACAAAACCAACTTTGTAATCTTAGCTTCTTAGAATGTGCATCACCTTCAAAACTATTTTTCAAAGCTTTCAAAATCAAATGTGAAGTAGCAAGTGATTTTACTTGATTGTATTCTGTTTCAAGAAGTGCAGTCAGTATTGCTTCTCTTGCTCTAATGTCACACATAAAAAGATCTCTTTCATCCTTGGTACAATTCTCCAAATCATTTTCAACAATGATTGTCTTCGCTGATTTTGTCAAGATCCAATATCCTAGACATACACAATAGACTTGTCTTCATCTTTTCTTTCTAGCTGTCATAATTTGTTCCATCGAACTTTAGACTAGCTTTCTTGAACATGCGCGACATGGATCTCTCAAAGTTGTTAAAATTTATCTTCAAGGACATGATGCTATGATACCAATTGTTAGAAACAATAGTCCACCAAGATAACTAAGAGGGGAGGGGGGGGGGGGGGGGGGGTGAATCCGTTATCAAATTAGTTATCCAACAATTAAAACATATATCTTCTTTAAGTAAATTTAACCATTCAACCAAAGTAAACAACAACCATAATAAGATGCATATAGACAATTACACCAGATATGTTGATTAGAGAAACCATTGATCAAGGGGAAAAATCTAGTGGGAATGATGCCCATAAGATGTCATACTAATATAAATATTCCTTGTTATAGGATGGACCTTGTTAGGAGTCTATTACAACATTTAGTACAATGAGTCCCTGTTAGGAGACTTTAAATCCCTATTAGGAGATTCCAACACTGTTAAAAGATTTCAACTATATTAGGAGTTATGCCAACCCTGTTAGGAGTTGTAGTACAATGTATGCAAGAAGAACCCACTGCCCAAACATGCAATTTCAATTACAAGAAGAGCTCATTGCTCAAACAAGTAATTTACTATTATTTTCTTCTTTCCTCTATTCTGTCAATCGAACCAATCACTCTCAAACCTTATAGACTAGGTCACAAACCTTAGATCCAAATATCAAACATTGGATCACTCAGCAAAACCTCAGTAATGAAGTTTCCTTCACTTCCACACTACTGTACTCAACTTTGCATTTCACACTCTTTGTTGCTTACAAATATCATCCACATCAATTCACACATCTTGATAAAGGAAAATGTCCTTCCTTTATACCGAGTCCATAATAGAATTCCTTGAGCGGCTGTTAGAACTTCTCAAGTAATCTTTATAGGACCACTTTAAGAACATGTTACACTTAGGAAGTTTACCAAAACATGCCTCTGTAAACTCTATCTCAGAACAAACATCACCAAAACTTACATAACTTCTTCCAAACTTATCATTTCATCTTCTAACATCAACTACATATACTACATACTCAAAATTATCTCCCATAATCTCAGATTATTATAATGCTCAACTAGTTGTCTGAACCAACTTGATCTTTCCATTACCACATAAAATTGCTATGTTGACATCAATGACAAACTCAGTCATGAATGTAACATATCATCATAGTAACATATCTACAATACTCCCCATAGGAATATCATCAACATTCATGCCTGCAACCAATCTTCTAACATGTATTAGTTAAATCCTTTAACAAGGTAGACTTAACATTTTTTGCTAAAATCTCTTAACTAAGTGCATACTTCATTGTATGTTTGTAAATATTTTAACAAGGTGGACCTCATAGTCCTTATTGCTCCTAATAGGGCAGATCACCAAAAGTGGTCAATTGTAAGCCTTAATAGTTTAACTTTATAGTGTAGTACTAAATCTTGTGGGTATCATCCCCATCCTAGGTTTACTTTCTAATTGGAAGGTTTTTGAGTTACCATATCTTGTGTCAAAGTTTTATGGATGTTTATTTGCTTTCATTCTTTCATGCATGCAATTAGATCAAAATATTATATGAAGGATTAATTAGTGAAGTAAAAGTTTTATTGGTTCCTGATTCACCCTTCCCCTCTCAGTAACCTTGCCTACCTTATATTTACAACACAAGCTTGCCTATGTTATCTTCTCTTTTGATATAACATTTACTTCTAAAGATTCTAAAGTATTTCATTGTAGGCATATGTCCAAACCAAAGTCCATAAGGTGTCTTACCAATAGCTTGTCTAATATATACTCTGTTTATAGTATATATTGTGGTGTTCACTACTTCTCTCCAATAGATATGTGTACATTACCTTCAAACATCATAGCTCTTGTTGTCTCGCTAAATGACATGTTCCTCCTTTCTAGTATTTAATTTTGTTGTGGTGTATTAGGAGCTGAAAGTTGTCTCTTAATTCCATTATCCCCACAAAAGAAGTTAAATTCATTTGAAGTGAATTCTCCTCCTCTATTTGATTTTAAGTGTTTTATCTTCAAACCTAAATCATTCTCTTATATACTATTGAATAACTTGAATTTCTCAAAATCTTTAGATTTATCTTTAAGAAATGTTACCCACATCATTCTTGTAAAATAATCAATGAAAAGAATAAAATACTTGTCACCATAGAATGCTCGTGTTCTTGTAGGACCACATAAGTCAATGTACAATCTCCAACTTGACTGGTATAGGAAATACCTTGCTTGGAAATGAACTCTTATACTATTTTTCCATCAAACATTTCTTCCAAACCATGTTAGAGGGTTTCATAATCTTATGTAGATATCTTACTGATTTTCTTGTATTGATCTTCACAATGTCATCAAAGTTAATGTGACAAAATCTCTTATGCCATAACCAATTGTCATCCACTTTTACAACCAAATATGTTATCTCAGTAGGATTCAATTTTTAAAAATTACCTTTAGTCCTTGTACATGTACTAATCAATTTACCATATTTGTCTTTGATTATGCAAGTATTCTCAGTGAATTGGAACCAATATCCCTTATCCACAAGATACCCAACCCTCAAAAGATTATGTTTCAATCCATCAGTAAAATAGACATGCTAAATGTTAGTTTTCCCATCAAGTAATAGATCCTTATCCTTTAATAGGACAGGGTACATTATTTTCAACTCTAACTAATTGTCCATCACAACCATTAAACTCAACAAATTTATCAATATCTCTAGTCATACGATGAGAGCATTCACTATATATTATCCAATCAAACTTTCTCTTTCTGCATTTGATACTAAATTTTTCTCTTCTTTTACATCTTTTTTAAGACTCTCTTCTTTAATAGCAACAAATCTAATTTTGTCATCTTCATCATTACTTTCTAAGAAATTTATCATCTTAAAATCAAAATCATCATCTTCATCAACAAAGAAGCACTCTTTTGTGATCTTTGACTTATAGAGTTTCTTAGGTTTTGTCTTTCTTTCTCTCTTAAGACATTGAGATGAAAAATGACCAAGTTCTTTGCAATTCCAACAAACAAAAGATTTCCTACCTTTAGGTAATGCAAGTCCTTCATAAATCTTCTTGTCTTTGTCTTGCTTTGTTTCCCATTCTCTAGCATAATATCCATTTTTGCTCGCACTTCTAGTTAATATGTTTGTCTTTTTGTACACTAAAAACAACCTATGTCCTGGTTATTCCTTGATTCTACTTCAATTTTTGTTCAAATTCATGCAACTTCCCAAGTAGTGTCTCTTTAGTAAAGTTATGTTTGATAGGAATAATGTCTTCAATAGTTTGTACCTTGTTCTCATAAGTAGATGGCAAAGAGTTCAAAGTGTTTTACAACATCATCTTTGGTAACAATTCCACCACAACTCTTAATCCCTGCAACAATCTCAAATATCCTAGCAAAATATCCCCTTAATGATTCATCTTCTAGCATCTTAGCACTATCAAACATATCTTTCCAATTCTAAAGATTATATTTCTTTGCAAATTTATCACCTTCAAAAAGACTTTATAATTTAATCTTAATTGCATGTGCAATTTTTAAGCTTTTTACTTCAATATAATATGATTGCAGAAGAGTTGATAACAATGCTTCTCTGGCATACATGTTGTACATGAATAGATATTTCTCCTGTTGTGCAGATGAATCTAGTTTTGTTGTTAGATTATGGTGACTGATCAGGAAAGTACTGTACATACTTCATAAATAGTGGAGTTTTTTGGGCCGTGGCCGACATGGTAGCTGACATATTATGGCCGACATATGGCCGACATGTTATAACCCTAAAGTAGTTTAATACTTGTATAAAAGGGCTTAGGGTTGGGTATTTTTCATTATATTGTGATGCAAAATTGGTTCTTGCAACGGTATTGAGCCGTAAGGGATTATAGATTGTAATCAGGTTGTAATCACTGGATTATAATAAGATCGGACTTGCTGTTTGGTGGACGTAGCCCAGGGATTGGGTGAACCACGTTAAATCTTGGTGCCTTGTGTTCATTTCTGTGTGATCTATTATTTTTCAGTTATTGGTTATATTTGCATGTAGTTTTTTATTTATGTCCGTGGTTTATCCTAACAAGTGGTATCAGAGCGAGGTTGTCTTTCAGTTATCCTCTGCAAGAAATTCTCACAATTAAGTGGGAGTCTCACAGTTGAGTGGGAGCGATGGCAGATGAGGGTAAGCTAAGGGTTGACAGGTTTAATGGGTAGAACTTCCAGTTATGGAAGATGCAAATGGAAGACTATCTATATCAAAAGGATTTATGGAAGCCGTTGGAAGGTAAAGCCAAGAATCAGGGAACTATGTCAGAGGCTAAATGGGATCTTTTGGACAGAAAGGCACTCGGAAGCATTCGGTTATGCTTGGCACCATCAGTGGCATTTAATATTACAAAAGCAAAGACGACATAAGATTTGATGAAAACCCTAGCGACACTATATGAAAAGCCCTCCGCTTCAAATAAGGTATTTCTCATGAAGCGTTTATTTAATATGAAAATGGTAGAAGGTGGATCTATTGCAGATCATTTAAATGAGTTTAATACTATTACTAGTCAGTTATCTTCTGTGGGTATCAATTTTGATGAAGAAATTAGAGCTCCCTTGATTTTGTGTTCTTTGCCTGAAAGCTGGAATGGATTGGTAATGGTGGTGAGTAATTCTGTTCCTGGATCTAGTACCCTAAAATATGATGATGTGATCGGTGTTATTTTAAGTGAGGAAACTCATAGAAAATCCTCAGGTGGATCTACATCAGGAAGTGCTTTGAATGCACAAAGCAGGGGCAGAACAACTGAGAGAGGAAATAACTCTGGAAATCATGGGAAATCAAGAGGAAAGTCAAAGGGGAGGAGGTCTCAATCGAGAGGACCAAATGATTATTGGTACTGTGGGAAACCAGGGCACAAAAAGAAAGATTGCTAGAATCAAAAGAAAAATGAAGGAGATAAATCAGATGGAGACAAGGAGGAAAATGTGGTAAGTAACAAATCCGAAGAGGATGCTTTGCTTCTGTCTTTAGAGAGTGTTGATGATTCATGGGTTTTAGATTCTGGTGCTTCATTTCATGCTACACCTCATAGAGGTTATTTCATTGATTATGTCCAAGGGGATTTTGGGCTTGTTTATTTGGGGGATAATAAACCCTGTTAGATTGTTGGAAAGGGAAAAATTAAGATTAAGTTGCAGAATGGGAATCATTGGCTACTACATGAGGTAAGACATGTTCCAAAACTAAGTAGGAATTTAATTTCAGTAGGGCAACTCGGTGATGAGGGTTGTGTAGTTACTTTTAATGATAAAAATTGGAAGGTTTCAAAAGGTTCCCTTGTAGTAGCAAAAGGTGTGAAAGTAGGCACCTTATATATTTGTATAGGTCATATTGTTCCTTCTACTTTAATTGTTTCAGAGAAAAATGAATGTTCAAGAATAATTGCTGCGGTTGAGCAGGGAGAACAAATAGCTGTTGTAGATTCTGATACAACGTTGTGGCACAATAGACTTGGGCACATGAGTGAGAAAGGTATGAAAGTACTTCATTCAAAGAAAGTTTTACCAAGTCTGAAATGTGTGAATATGGATTTCTGTGAAAGTTGTGTGTATGGAAAACAAAAGAGAGTGAGTTTTGTAAAGACTGGGAAGGAAAACAAAAAGGAGAAATTAGAGCTTGTGCATACAGATGTATGGGGACCAACTCAGGTATCTTCCCTTGGTGGCTCTCATTATTATGTTACATTTATTGATGACGCAACTAGAAAAGTATGGGTTTATTTCCTTAGACAAAAATATGATGTATTTCAAACTTTTAAGAAATGGAAATGCTTGGTTGAAAATGAGACTGGTAAGAAATTAAAATGTCTCAGATCTGATAATGGTGGTGAGTATTGCAATCATGAATTTGAAAATTATTGCTACACTAATGGTATTCATAGACAAAAAACTATTCCAAGGACTCCACAAAAAAATGGAGTGGTTGAACGCATGAACAAGACTATAATGGAGCATGCAAGGAGCATGAGGTTGCATGATGGGTTGCTCTTACACATGTGGGTGGAGGCTATCAATATTGCAGTATATTTGATTAATAGAGGTCCCTCTACTCCTTTGGTCTATGGTATTCCAGAGGAAGCATGGACTGGTAAGAAGGTGAGTTATTCTTTTCTCAAGACCTTCGGTTGTGTAGCTTTTGCTCATATAGACTCTAAAAATAGAACCAAGCTAGAAGCTAAATCAAAGAAATGTGTCTTTGTTGGATATGGCATTAATGAATTTGGGTATAGGCTTTGGGATTTTGAAAATCTTAAAATTTTTAGAAGTCGGGATGTCATATTCAATGAGAAAGAGTTGTACAAAGATCTATTGCAGCAACATGAGAAGAAAGAAGATGATTATGTAGTGCTGGATGATACTCCAAAAGCTAATGTTTCAGCCATTCCTCATGATGTGCAACAACTGCAACAACAAATACCACACACACCAGTGAATGTTAGACAGTCAACAAGGCAAATTAGACCTCCACAAAGGTTTTCTCCCTCTTTGTATTCTATTTTACTTACTGATGCTGGTGAACCTGAAAGTTATGATGAAGCTGTGCAGGTGGATACTAAGATTCAGTGGGAGTCTGCAATGAAAGATGAAATGGACTCTTTGCTGGAAAATAAGACATGGGATTTGTGCAAGTTGCCTGCAGGTAAAAAGGTTTTATAGAATAAGTGGGTTTACAGGTTGAAAGAAGAGGAAGGAGGTAAGAAAATATTTAAGGCCAGGTTAGTTGTAAAAGGATTTGCACAGAAAAAGGGAATTGATTTTGATGAGATATTTTCTCCTATTGTTAAAATGACTTCTATTCGTACTGTTTTAAGTCTTGTGGCTACTGAAGATTTGCATTTAGAGCAGATGGATGTTAAAACAGCCTTTCTTCATGGTGATTTGGATGAAGAAATATATATGGCTCAGCCATAGGGTTTTTAGGTCAAAGGTAAGGAGAACTTAGTGTGCAAATTGAAGAAAAGTTTATATGGCTTGAAGCAAGCACCTCAGCAATGGTATCTAAAATTTAATATTTTTATGCATGAGCATGGATATAACATGTGTCATTCAGATTACTGTGTTTATTTTAAGAGGTTGGATGATGATAGCTACATTATTTTATGTTTATATGTTGATGATATGCTTGTAGCTGGGTCTAACATGGGTCATTTTAAGGGGCTGAAATGCCAATTAGCACATGCATTTGCTATGAAGGATTTGGGGGCAGAAAAAAAAATCCTTGGTATGAAGATTTGCAGAGATAGGAAGAACAGAACATTGACGCTATCTCAAGCTGATTATGTTGAGAAGGTGTTGCAACGTTTCTCTATGGAGAATGCTAAATTTGTCAGCACACCTTTACCCTGTCATTTGAAATTGACTCAGGAAATGTGTCCCAAGACACAGGAAGAGGAGGATAAGATGTCCAAGGTACCCTATGCTTCAGCTGTAGGAAGCTTGATGTATGCTATGGTATGCACTAGGGCAGATATTGCACATGCAGTGGGAGTCGTTAGTAGGTATATGAGTCATCCAGGATTTGAGCATTGGAATGTTGTCAAGTGGATTCTTAGATATTTGAGAGGAACATCCAATAAGTGTTTACACTTTGGGGGCTCTACTATTGATTTACAGGGCTATGTTGACTCAGATTTGGCTGGGGATATTGATACCAGGCAGAGTACTACAGGTTATGTCTTTACTGTTGGTGGGGCAGCTGTGAGCTGGGTTTCTAGGTTATAGAAGATTAATGCTCTATCCACTACAGAGGCAGAGTATGTTGCTGCTACAAAGGTAGCCAAGGAGATGATATGGCTTTAGTTCTTCTTGGAAGAATTGGGACATCCTCAGAAGGATAATTATTTGTTCACAGATAGTCAAAGTGCCATTCATCTTGCTAATAATTCAGCTCTACATTCTAAGACCAAACACATACAGTTGCGGTACCATTTCATTCAGTCAGTTTTGGAGGATGGACAGTTAAAGGTGGAGAAGATACATACCAATGACAATCCAGCAGATATGTTGACAAAGGTTGTAATAAGGGAGAAGTTGAACTCCTCTTCAGCTTCAGTTGGTCTTTTAGACTGAACATGAATAAAAGAACAGTAGAGTCCAGGGTGGTTTGATCTAGTGGGAGCCCCATGTGGTAGTGGTATTGCTACAGGACTAGTCTCCAAGTGGGAGATTTTTGTTTAGTGTGGAGCCTGATCAGTCCCCAAGTGGGAGATTGTTAGATTATGGTGATTGATCAGGAAAGTACTGTACATACTTCATAAATAGTGGGGTTCAAAAAAATTTTGGACCGTGGCTGACATATTATGGCCGACATATGGCCGACATGTTATAACCCTAAAGTGATTTAATACTTGTATAAAAGGGCTTAGGGTTGGGTATTTTTCATTATGTTATGATGCGAAATTGGTTCTTGCGGTGGTATTGAGCCGTAAGGGATTACGGATTGTAATCAGGTTGTAATCACTAGATTATAACAAGATCAAACTTGCTATTTGGTGGATGTAGCCCAGGGATTGGGTGAACCACGTTAAATCTTGGTGCCTTGTGTTCATTTCTGTGTGATCTATTATTTTTTCAGTTATTGGTTATATTTGCATGTAGTTTTTTATTTCTGTGGTTTATCCTAACATTTGTTTCATCTATCACTACCTTTTTTTCTCTTGTAATCATCTAGTAGTCAATTCCCATGCATAAAAAATGAGTCTTTATTTTCTCCTTCCAACTCTCGTAGTTCTCTCCATCAAATTCTGGACTTTCTTTCTTGAATGTATCCATGGATCTCCTTAAATTATTAAAATTCATGATCAAGGACCTGATGCTCTGATATTGATTGTTAGAAAGTAAATCCCACCAATACAATTGAGGAAGCGGGGTGGGGGAGGGGGGGTTGTGCACTTAAATCAATTAAATAAACTTCATCAAATCTAAAACATGTATCTAACTGATGTAATAGCCATAAAATAACAACCATACATAATGACATAATATTTTATTAACTAGGGAAACCCTTGATTAGAGGGAAAAACCTGGTGGGACTGATGTCAAAAATATGGTGTACTAATATAAAAGTCCCTTTTGAAAGGATAAAACTCTATTAGGAGCCAATTACATGAAATTAGTACATGTAGTCCTTGTTAGGAGACTTTGAATCCCTATCAAAAGATTCCAACCCTTTTAGGAGATGCTTCAACCCTATTAGGAGCTAATAGGAAGTCAACTAAACCCATTGTCAAATTACTTCAATAAACAATTCTTAGGATAATATATCTACAGGTGAACTAACTAATATAGAAACTTTATTTTCCAATACAATTCCTTTGAAGTTTTCAACACAACATCCTCTACTCTGATCTCATCAAATTTGCATCCAAAGCTCACACAATACAATGATCATACATTTACAACCAACAAAAATCTCTTTCCTTTATACCAAGTCCTAACAACTAATTGAATCATCCTTGAGGCCTCCCCATTGTACAATGAATAATATAGGACTTCAATAAGATATTACATGTTTCATTACAATTATACACCCAAAACAAATTCCAATACTTAGTCGATATGACACTGAACATGTGACACAATGCACTTTAGAGACCATCATAAAATGATCAACAAATTTTTCTATCCTAAACATATCACTGAAAACATGCCTTCAATAAAAAGTCAA
Organism: Cupressus sempervirens; assembly: GCA_028749045.1. Taxonomy (NCBI): domain Eukaryota; kingdom Viridiplantae; phylum Streptophyta; class Pinopsida; order Cupressales; family Cupressaceae; genus Cupressus; species Cupressus sempervirens. The sequence goes on along the minus strand of CM053785.1, from coordinate 251,499,437 downwards.
TCCTAATGAACAAGCTTCAACCTCACCAAAAGCTACAACCAAATGCCAGTACTATGTTTCTTGTATACTTTCTTCAACCAACCTTCAACAAAGTTACCATAACTCACACAAACCTTTGAATTGCTTTATGCGCACTTAGATACATCATCAAGACATATCCAAGAACATGCTACTAAGCCCACATAACACAACTCTACATTTTCTAGCCGTGCTGACCAAAAAATCCTTTGCAATTCTGATTATTCCAACCAAAAATTCAATATGTTGACATCAATCACAAACTAGGTTATGAATGAAATAGCTAAGCACTCAATAATCCTCTAACATGCCAACAGAATACCCCAAAGGAATACTTGTTGGAAATATAAGATAGGCTAGGTGACTCAGAGGGGAGGGGTGAATCAGGAACTAATAAAACTCTATCTTAATTCACCAATTAACCCTTCACATGTATTTTGATCTAATTGCATGCATGAATAACTAAAACCATTAAAAAATTCATAACACTTTGACACACAATATGGTAACCCATAAACCTTCCAAATAGAAAGTAAAACTGGGGTGGGGATGATACCCACAAGGTTTTTTACTATAGTATAAAGTTGGCCTGTTAAGGCTTACAATGATCACTTATGATGATTTGCCCTGTTAAGAGAAATAAGGACTGCCAGGTCCACCTTGCAAAAGGATTTACAAATATATAATGAAGTATGCACTCGGTAAAGAGATTTACAAAAGGCTGTTACATCTACCTTGTGAAAGGATTTAACTATTCCACTTGTCAGGATGAACCAGTGGCTGATCTCTAATCTACAACTTGCTTTGCTGAATGAGATTCCTTTGGAGTGTAATGATCACCTTGTTGTGATGGATAAATCTTTGCTACTCCTTTTACTTCTTGTAGCCTTTTACTTTGCACTTCTTCTCAATGCATATTACATTCTTTCTTAGATACTATGGATGCGATACAATAAATTACATATATAACAATCCAATTTACAATTCATCAAAGTCGGCTATAATACAAGTTTCACCAAAATACACAAAGTCAGTCCAATTACAAGTACTCAGGTTCTGAAGAAAAACTTAGTGAGGTTATGATACTCAACAACCATTATCAATGCTTAACATCATCATTCACTCTATAGACGTAGAAGCTCAGCTCATACTAATCACTTCCAAGTAGTTTGAACTCAGTCTACACTATTGACTCAGTGAATACTATAAAACTTGGCATATAAATTGAATTACTTGGTTGACACTACATAGCTTAGTCAACACTATATTCACTACAAGCTTGGTATAAAGTTAATCACTTGGTTGACACTACATAGCTCAATCAACACTAGTTCACATCACTAAAACTAAAAACTTGGTAAGCACTGGAGAACTCAGTTTGGACAGAGAAACTTGGTAAACACTATGAAGCTTGGTTTACACTGATAATCACCAACATGCTAGAAACTACTCAGCACAAACTAAATGATGTTCCTAGAACTCGATAGAGCTTGAATTACTTGGTTAATATTGTTAAGTATACAATGAACTCGGTAACTACTAGCTGTCTGAATAAGTGTGTGTGTCACTAATAAACAAACTTGACTGTAATGTCAACAATCTCCCCTGTTGGCATTAGTGACAGAAACACTTATCAATCAAAACTAAATTCTCAAAAAGTTGAAAACAATCTTTAGTCTCCATCTTATGTCTGCAACTCGATAACATACTTTGTTTTTGAGTTTTTTCAAAAATTGCTTTTGTAAGAGATGTTCATCTCAATAACTATACATGTATATGTATAATATTATGATGCTCCCCCATACATATATATTCAATATACTTTACACATTATATAAATCTTCTCATCTTCTCCCCTTTTTATATTACATCTTCTCCCTTTTTACAATATGTTTTACATGTTATATACATCTTCTCCCCCTTTTTGACATAAATGTCAAAGGTGCATGCTACATTGTAATGTCAAAATGTGACAAGAAGTTAGAATGTACCTTTAAAATTAGTGACATTGTCTTGTCCCTATTTTCTTGTAACACTTTTCTTGCATGCAATGCAATCTAAACTTCTACAGATAGTTCCATCATATGATCAACAATGGAGAAGTTGTTATGATGGATGAGAGTTTTAGCATGTGCAATGTGTTTTTGCAATGCATCCATGTTTGGAAGAATCATGCCTTGTATATCTACAAGTTTATCCCTTATATTGGTTTCTTCCCTTAGCAATTTTGCTTGCATATCAGTCAGAAATCTGATCTTTGTGTAGTGAGCAGAATTGTAGCTCGGGTCAAGTGACAATTGGTGTGCACTTGCCTTCAGATCTTCATCTATCTTGGAGAGTTTATCTTTGATTTCTTGCATGAAGATAGATGTATTATAGAGTTTACCAAATAGAGAAGTGACATTGTTGGCAGAGATTTCTAATGAGCTTAGAATAGTAGACAAGTCTACTTGATATATTGCAATGTTTTGTGCTACTAGCTCCAATACTTTATTTTCAAATTTCTTCTCTTCTCTCTGCAACAATTTCTCTTGTCCATTCAAATATTCATTGAATTTATGGACCACTTCTACTAACTAAGACAAAATAGGTTGAGAAGTGTCAACCTTAGTGCTAAGTGCCTCTGCAAGAATATTCTTTGCATCTTCAAACATTTGATGTTCTTTGTTTCTCTCCTCTCTAAGCCTTTGCTGCTTAGCTTTCTTCTATAGTAGCTCACCTACTATATGCATTTGATCACGATTTAGAGTAGAGTTATCCCAATTTGGAATAATTATATCTTCATCAAGATCAATGCCTTTTTCCTTATCTTTGTCTTTTTTAGAGACTTTTGTACTTGATTGAGACTTGCTCTCAACTATCTTCGTACTTATTATTTGCATGCTCTGAATAGGAACAATGGTGGAAATGGAAAGACTGGTAGTAAAAGTATATATTGCACTTATTGAAGGAATACCTTGTTGCTAAATAACCAAAATTGATGAAGGAGGAAGTACCGACTGCTCACTAGATGAAGTGCTAGTCACTTTAGTCAATGAAATGCTGAGCTGAACAAGTGCAAAGATTGATTGAGTTCTTGGATTTTTAGTGTTTGACATAATCAACTCGATGGTAGCTTTCTTTTAGCTTGATGGCTTTAACACTTTTCTCGAAGAGTGAGGAAGTGAGGCTATAACTACTGCTACAATCTTCTCAAGGTCGGTATCCTCAATGCTCTAAATCTTAGGGAGATTCTCCTCACTGGCTTCCTATTCTTGTTCCTCATCATCTTTATTCTCACCATTTGTTTCTTCTTCATCATCATTGTCTTCTTCTTCCTTGTCATCTTTACCATCATCATCCTTATCACTAACATGAACAACAAAATCACTCCTCTTATGAAGATTATAGATATTTTTCCATGTATTGGTGGCATTCCTTACCACATGTTCAACGTCATTGATCAATATTAGACAAGAATTGAATTCCAAAGTAAGTTTCTCTTCATTCTACATGATTGATTCTTTCACTTCTTTATCATTTAAGCTTGACATGAGTTGCCTCAGAGTCTGCTCATATATATCCTTGGCAATTTTCATGGCATGTTCCCATATTGGCTTAATTTTCTCCATTAATTCATTGGGAATCCATTATGCAAGTTGATTAGGGGAATCTTTCCATTTATCTAGCTTAGAAATCATCATATCTTCAACTTGCTTCTTTTCCTCTGTAGATCTGGTCTCACACCTCAATGATTTGAAATTTTCCATGTCAACTCTAGAATCATTTTCTTTCAGTTTCTCTTGAAATGTGGGTGGAGGTCGTTTGAAAATCACATCTTCTGCTTCTTCACCCAATTTCAATTTCTTTTTAGATGCTCTTCTTGTAAACACTCCAGTAGATGACTTGGCAGGTTTGGTTATGATAACCTTAGCTTTCTTCTTGACTGGCTCTTCTTCTTCTAATTTTTCTTCATCTTCTGCATCATCTTCTTCTATGTCATGTCCTTTAACTTCTATCAATAGGAGAGTAGAGCTAGTTTGTCTCAATTTAGCTATCCTCTTCTTTTCTTTGTTAACAGCCTGAGGAAGTTTTATCTCTAATTCAATTCTTGCTTTAGCTTTATCATATGTGCCAATATATGTGGCCTTTGGATCCACAAGTTCATTTAACAATGCCTCAATAATATCCCTGGTGTCATCAATATTGACTTCATAACCTAGTGGCTTGACCCATACAATTCTAGGTTTTACTACTTGTATATACACTTTGTCACAATCTACCATAAAAAAAAAATCTTCCTTGTAGTCTTCTATAAGTTTCTTTGGTATTCTAAATTTGCTATTCATATTTTCCTTGAATGCATCAAAATAGTTGTCCATGATACTAACATAATTTTCTCCCATTTCGGCTATGTACTCATTGATTTGATAAAGAATAGGTACATCTTTTCTCCATACAAATGTACCTTTTGAGGGGAAAAACTTTTGTATAAAGAAAAATAAACAAGTTAAAAGTGAACTGAACTTACAAGGGTTATTCTTCAAAGTTCTTATGCTTTCCATGTTTTTGTTAAATTGGTTCAACATCAACTTAGCAAGGTCGAAGGACATGTTGTTCTTGACCACTTTGAAAGAGAAATCCACTGCCTCACATGATACACTGTTGAGTCAACTAGAGCTATATATTTTGTGTGAAATTACATGAACTCCAAACTCCAACTCCATATCAGTAACACAACTGATCTGCATGCCTCTTCCATCCCATTCAGCAAGGGTTTTCTTCTCCAGTTCTACTTGACTTAGGGTTTTGGTGGTTTTTGCCTTGGCCAACATAGGATGTTTAAATGTCTCATTTTCTGATTTTTTTATGATATTTCAAACCTCTAATCAGATTTTCAAAATCAAACAACCAATATTACAAAGATCCACCAATTTCTCAATAAACCCCAAATCGGGTATGTCTGAAATAGTGCCAAAAACTTCACAACTTCACATATTATTAATAAATCTGAAAATGAACATTTTTACAGAAATTTTAGCAGCACAAAGGCCTACAAAATTACATTTCCAGATCTGTATAGCATTTACACAACAGCTCACAAACGTAGGACAAAAACTATGCTCATCGGGCTCCCAAAATTAACACAAAAATGCCCGGAAACACCACAAAAACACTAATAATCTATCTTAGAAGTTTAACCAAGTCCCAATACATATATTCAGCTCTATTTTAACATCTTAAAGTCTTAAATACAGCAGCAACCCAAACTGATACGAAATACTCAACCGAAAACACCAAACTCTTACAAAAAAACACACCCAAAAACCCACAAATTTGCACTGTTCAGCACAAGGGAAAAATCTGTATGATCTTGCACATGGAATGGATTCAAACTCCTATCCTTAGCCTTCTTGGAAACCTACAAAATCCCATCCTTGGGTCTCCTTCTCCAGAGGTTTGGCAGCCTCTGAAGAACAACAAAGCAATAAGCAAAAATCAAGTTCTGGAATGAGCCCAAAATGCCTCCAAATCCCTTAAAAGAGGGCATAACCCTAACTCACGTCCAAGAGGGGTTAATAAAACATATTTTAATAATAATTTTTATTTATTAGTCCATTGGTTTCCAAAGATTAGCCCCTTTTGCTGAAACTTCACCTTTTTTGGGCTTGCTTGCATTAGCAAAGATTATTATTTTTAAATATTTGAAAAGGGGACATGACAGATGTCCTATGATTCGATGAATTATCTTCTTCATTATGGGAATAGCCTACTCCAACCATAACTACCCGTTGTGCACAAAGCTAAGGATAAATCTTATCCATTATATCTAAAAATCTTGGGGCATGTGTGGAATGTGGGTTAAACCCTTGGTTTCTAGGTGTTGATGCTCTAGTTTTAACACACCATTCACACATAGCTTCCCCAAAGTTTCATACATTTCTAGGGCTCCTATATCTTGAATTGAACATAAAAAATGTGAGCAGATATCATTTACCAGAAGCACCTTTGATGGAATTTGAGACTAAGCTAATGATGGATCAATCACTTCTGTAATTGCTAGACTCAATTTGAAATCAGGTGCCTTCCATTCAACTCATCGAACTAATATCTTAGACCCTTTGTCTTGCTACTAGAGGATGCCATCACTTGGTAGGGTTTGTGAAAACACAAAAATCTTCAACAATAAATCACACAAATCGCTCGGATGCACATAAATCACTCTTTGTATATAACTCTTGAGATTTCACGGTAACAAATAAATTTGATTTTTCCCTTTTAAAAAATTTTCAACTTTCTAATCAACATTAATGCTTGGTACATTCGCTTGGTTGATGATAAACTGTCTTCCACTCGGCTTGAATTAATTACTCGGTAGGAACATTCATGACTCGGTGTCCACACAACTTAGTTACTCCCGACCTTGCTCGGTAATGTCCAAAATTCCTTTAGACGCTCGGTGATCCCTTTGCATCTTGAATGCTGATATGGATCTTTCCTTCTAGCTAACTAGAACTGATGTAAGATGTCTACTTCAAAATCTTAGTTCTAGTTATCCTTGTGAGAGATCAAGTAGAAATGCTTGAGTCACCCAATTCTTGAGTGACATGTGCTTCATTTCTCAAACTTGCATTCTCACAAGATTTTGGAATCCATTGCTATCTCATCTGCCTTCTAATGTTGTCAGCCTTGACCTTCTTTTCATCTTCAATTCTTCTAGTGTTCATACAGTTCTTGGCAAGATGTCCAAGTTCTATACAAATAAAACATCTTCTAGTGGTGGCTCTTGTCCTCTCTTGTCCTCATGTGATGTTTTACACAATTTATTCCAATGTGTCCAAATTCTCCACAGTAATGACATCTACACCATGTGTTGTAGTCCCAACCAAATATAGCTTTTAAAATCCATTCTATTGGATTCAATATCTTGGTTTTGCATTCAGAAGATTTGTGCCCATGCTTCTTGCATTTGTGACATTTGCCTTCAAATCTTGGGTTCTCTTTGCATTCATTAGCTCTATGAACGTTCATATTGCAATTGTAATATTTTCCATTAAATTTAGCTTTACCATTACTCCAACATTTTTTTGATGTATGACCCAACTTACCACAGTGACTACAAGTAGGTCTTTGATTTTTTTGAGCTCCTTGCTTGGATGATTCACCTTCTTCTATATATCCAATTCTTGCTTTTCCTTTCTGCCTATATTGGCTTTTCTCATTCAATTGATTCATGTCTACTTGAGATTTCATCATTCTCTCATTGGTTTGCTTTTCAATTTTTAGATCATTTTGCAATATTTCATTCTCTAATCTTAGATTCATGATTTCTTCATTTGCATTGGTAAGCTGATCAATGAAGTCTGTCTATTGAAGGGACAAAAGCTGAATTTCATTATTCTTTCCTTCAAACTCTTCTTTTATCTTGTTTTCTCTTCCATGACTTCACATAATCTTACTGACTGAATTTCTTGTTCTCTTTTTAGCTTTCTTACTTCTTCTTGGAGTGTACCATTCTTTTCTAATAGTTTTTTGATTGCTTCATTAGCTTCATGTAAATTTCTTTCTGAATGGATATCTTCGATTCTTTCTTCAGTGTAGAGTTTTTCATTCATCTATACTGCAAGGTCTTTTCTTCTTTTCAAGGATTACGAGAGTTGCTCCTTTGCTTTCTTAAGTTGCCCAATAGCCAATTCCAAATCTAGCTTTTCATTGTCAATAGCCTTATCAAGTCTAAATACCTCCATTGCCTCTAATATTTTCTCAAGCTATTAAACTTCTTCTTTGAGAACCAAAAAAATATGATACTAATTGTTGGAAATATAAGATAGGCTAGGTGATTGAGAGGGGAGGGATAAATCAGGAACCAATAAAACTTTATCTTAATTCCCTAATTAATCCTTCACATCTATTTTGATTTAATTGCATGCATGAATAACTGAAAGCATTAAAATATTCATTACAATTTGACACACAAAATGATAACCCAGAAACCTTCCAAATATAAAGTAAAACTAGGGTTGAGATGATACACACAAGCCTTAGTATTGTAGTATAAAGTTGGCCTATTAAGGCTTACAATGATCACGTTTGATGATCTTCCCTGTTAGGAGCAATAAGGACTACTAGGTCTACCTTGCAAAAGGATTTACAAACATATGATGAAGTATGCACTCAGTAAAGAGATGTACAAAAGACTATTAAGTCTACCTTGTGAAAGGATTTAACTATTCCACCTATTAGGATGAACCAGCGGCTGATCTTTGATTTGCAACTTGATTTGTTGAATGAGATTCCTTTGGAGTGTAATGATCACCTTGCTATGATGGATAAATCTTTGCTGCTCCTTTTACTACTTGTAGCCTTTTACTTTGCACTTCTGCTTCTCAATACATATTACATTCTTTCTTACATACTTTGGATGTGATACAATACATTACATATATACCAATCTAATTTACAATTTATCAAAGTTGGCTACAATACAAGTTTCACCAAAATACATAAAGTTGGCCCAACTATAGGTACTTGGGTTCTAAAGACAAACTCAATGAGGTTTCAATACTTGGCAACCATTGTCAATGCTCGACATTGTCATGCACTCGGTAGACATAGAAGCTCAGCTCATACTAATCACTTCTAAGTAGTTTGAACTCGGTCTGCATTGGTGACTCGATAAATACTGTGAAACTTAGTATATAAACTGAATCACTTGGTTGATACTGCATAGCTCGATCAACACTATATTCACTAGGAGCTTAGTATCAACTAAATCACTTGGTTGACACTGCATAGCTCAGTCAACACTATATTCACTACGAGCTTGGTATAAACTAAATCACTTGGTTGACACTGCATAGCTCAAATAGTTTGAACTTGGTCTGCACTAGTGACTTGATGAATATTGTGAAACTTAGCATATAAATTGAATCACTTGGTTGACACTACATAGCTCGGTCAACATTATATTCACTATGAGCTCGGTAATCACTTGGTTGAAACTGCATAGCTTGGTCAACATTAGATTCACATCACTAAAACTACGAACTCAATAAGCACTGGAGAACTTAGTTTGCACTGAGAAACTTGGTAAACACTATGAAGCTTGGTTTACACTAATAATCACCAACCTAGTAGAAAATACTCGGCACAAATTGAATGATGTTCGTGGAACTTAGTAGCAATTGTAGAACTCGGTAGAGCCTAAATTACTTGGTTAACAATATTAACTGTACAATGAGCTCAGTAGTTGCTAGTTGTCTGAATAAATGTGTGTATCACTAATAAATAAACTTGACTGTAATGTCAACAATACTATCAACATTCATGCTAACAAAATTCACTAACTTGTTCCTATGTATAGTAAAACTTGATTTTTGTTTTTGGGTGGGGGCGGGCTTGCCTTGGTCAAGCCCTAGATTGAGAAATCAATCTAAAAGTTGAAATGTAAATGTATATAGAAGAACAAGACAAATGTAAGAATTCACCTTGCTTGTAAAAACCCTTGTTAATAAAAATTTGTCTTATTGTATGTTGTAGATGTTGAATTCAATATGTAGAATGTCCTAGATATCTCCATAATTGCAATAAATGTAGTAAAACCACATCATGGAGCCATGGATATAAATGTTTATCAATGAAGAAGATAATAAATGCCTCAATGCAGATCTCCCTTGATGGCCAAAAAAATGTTAGATAACTGATGAGAAAATGCTCACAAAGAATCCTTGAATGCTTTGAAGAAGACTTGCTTGCTTGCTTAAATACTTGGACACTTTGCCTTGATTACTTGGTGTCTTGTGGATGTGTTGTGAATGCTTGTGTGTGAAAATGAAGACTCCAAGCCTCCTTTTATACTAGTTTTTGGGAAAAACTACAATACAAGGTGATTGGAGAGTAAAAGAAATTAATTGGAAACCTTGAGACACCTCAGACCCCAAGCACATGACTCCACGGGGAAGAGGTTGACATGGTTGACTTGTTCTCAAGGAAGGTCCCAAAAAGAGGTTATGGAGGCTTCAAAGGAAGTGCAAATAGAATCAGGAAAAACAAAAAGAAGTGGGAGAAAAGGCACATCGAGCAGGGGTCCATCCATGGTTCATGAAGTCGCTAAGGGATAGGTGCTAAGAGGTCTTAAATGATGGCTGCTTCCATTTTAAGATGATACAAATATTATTTCTCCTTCTTTTTATTTATTAAAATTTTTATTTTTTTGGATCGGTAATAGGTTGAAGCTAAGGTTAATTATTATTATTTATTGTGATTAATTATTATAATTAACTAAGTTTGAGTATACTTGAACCCAAAGCCTCCTAGATAAGAGTCTCACAATTTATGATTAAAAAGATTTTACTAATTAGATTTTTTAAAATTTTAAGTTATAATGTTTGAAATTATATTATGTTTAAAATTAGTTTGTAAGGAGCACTAAAACCTATAAAGCTATTGCAAAGCACAAGGGATATAAGTAGATGCTAGCAAACTCTTCTCCATGAAGTTCAATTTAAACTTCCATTTGTTAATGAGTTGTTATGTTTGCCTTTTCTAATGCATAGAGATGAGGGCATAGAAAGGTCTTCTTAATTTATGTTTGGAGCGTGGCATATCATGTGCTCGGTCTGTCCTATTGTTTTGGGCCATTATTTAATTTTCTAGGGTTGACTCTAGTGTAGTTTGGAAAGGGTTTCCACATTGGGACTTACATAACTTTTGTCTTCTTGTGTTACTTTTGTGTTGTCAAATATATTGCATTGGATATAAGACATTACATCATGCAATGAACAACAATATTTATTAATTAATGGAAACTATTTACCCATCACTACATGCACTTTTGTTTGTATTACCACACATTCCAAAACATAGAAGGAAGGAAGAAAATGAGCAATTTGATAAGTTAAAAGTGCATGAATGAATTATGGAACTAATGTTTTCTTTTGTCCTCTTCTATTTATTTTTTCTTCGCATGCATGTACCATTTTTCAAAGTTTTTGCAGTGTGATTAAAAAAATATAATTATAAAGTGGAAATTTCAAATTTATGATTGGTGAAGCCCATTTTAGCTGGAGTTTTTGTGTTTTTCCAAAAATTAATATTCAACATAAACAAGCTGTCTGAGATTAATTTTCATTTATGACATGTCAGAAATGTAGAAGGAAGTCAGTGGTGAAAAAGGTAGAATAAATGTGTTTGCACGAACCACATCGACATTGTGGGCAAGTAAAATTGGTGCATTCTAGTTCAGTTTTCACATTACAAGTACTAGTGGTTGAGATTATGGAGTTGAAGTGAAGGACATGAGGTATGTAGCTATGTCTTCTTTCTACAAGAGATCTCTTTGTATTTGTTTCACATGCATATTTTGTTATGAATGCAATGTGCTAAGTGATAAGTGATGGTGTTTTAGCAGAGACTTCTTGTGGCTTTATAGGAAACATTTACTATTCCTTCACCTCCCTTTAGGATCATACGCACTACAAATGCATCCTTCGACCCTCGCCTACCATGGTTTGGTGGGTTTGTAGCTTGTTAACACTGCCACTTCATTCTGCAGTTGCCAACACCTATGACATGACCACACTAGGGTGACAACAACCAAGAAGTTCTCAATTGCTAGGGTTTCTTTATATTTCTTTCCAAAGAAACATTAGGTTTCACTTAATCGAATAGGGCTTTCCATCGATTCATCCATAATACAATTCTAGCAATGTGGAATAGTACTCATTACAAACCCTCTCTCATCTTCTTTTTCTCCCCATCTTTTATTAATATCAAGTACAATCATGTAGTAGATAGCCAAAAACTGTTGTTTCCTCCAATGTAATGACCCCATGCTTATCCAGGCTTAAAAGAAAATCTGACCAAAAATAATATGTGTAACCCACAAACCACAAAAGAACTATTTAAAGACACCATCAATTATGTGCTAAGACCATTGTAATCCTTCTAACATTTGACTAGGACAATTTGTAGCAGTGACCTTTACGACATTTCTAGAGTACACTAAGTTGCAACAAAAATGCAGTCCCCTAATGCATCTGCACAACATGCTCATGGAAAAGACAAATTTTTTTGTATGTTAGGTCACATCCAAAGTCTCGAGGAACCCAAATCCATATTTTACTTCCTTCATACCTTCTAGATAATTTACCGGCTCTTGCTGGTTAAAATTCCTATAGACTCCTATAGACTAACCCTGACTACAATCCAAAACAAAGTTCTATATCATCAAACCCTCATTCACATTTAAAAGCACTTTTCTTGCTCATATAATACCTTCTGTTTGAGGTTGCTTTGAAATTTATCATTACCATATTTGTATAAATTGTTTTAGTTCACTAAATTTGGTATATATGCGATGTATTCCTAAAATACTCAAGTGTTTTGGTCAGAATAATTTTATGCACACAGGTGATAGGTATAGAGTTGGCATGGTCAGGATTTGAAGTAACAACAAATAGAGAAGACAATCTTGTTGCAAGTACAATGACTTATATAGTCACTAATCAACCAAGCATTTTACAAAGCCCTTTAAGCTTTTTAATAATAATAATATAAATTTTCTTAGAAGATTGTTCTCTTTTTCCTAATAGTTAATTGAATTTTGTATGGATCACTTTACTTCTTTTAGAAAATTTTGAAAGTTCCATAAATAATAATGTGAATACCTAGCCTAGTATAGTTGATTGCTTCGACAAATAAAACTAACTTTTTCCTAACAAAATTCTACCACTGCTTTGGTTATGCTTCTAGTTAGAAATGTGTCAATCAAATTTAAATGGCCAGACAGAAGCCTTCATAGGAGTTTGAAGTGCCTCTATCATGCAAGAACTTCTAAGCTTGGCATACATTATTATCCCACCTCTACAAACATATGAGACCATTGTGAAAACACACACCTTCATCATCAGACAAATGTGGTTTTACTCCCAAATGGTAGCATAATATGTTCTCACTTAAATACCCATTGACATGATGAATAAAAACTTAAAAGTGTCTTCTTGTTTGGGATACCTCATCCTTCAAGATTAGGATAACTCCTCCATCTATAGTGCAGTCAGTGGAGATAATAGTTTGTTAGAATTCTAAACCATGTTTCAATGATGTAATAGGATGGTCCCACTTGAAGCCTATCACCATCCAGAATTTTCAATTACAGTCTTTTTGCAACAATTAATAACGGCTGTGAGTCCAATATTAAATAGAAAATTTAATGATAGAACAGCTCAAATTAAAAAAAATTATTGTGCATTAATAGTTGATCCACCAATTTTGACATTTTTTATATAGATTTTAATAATAAGATTATACATTGTGATTTTATATTTTAGTCTGGTTTATTGATTATTTTTTGTTTGTATACATTTTCTCTTATTTTCTTTCTATCTATTATAATTATTCTATTTCTTGTGTCATTTTTGTTTATTACTTTTGCTCATTTGAGTAACAACACAAAGGTCACAACTCTACAATTAGCTGGGTCTCAATCAACAATGCCAATCAACACATAACACAATCTTCATTCAAGTATAGTACCTTACAAAATCTCTTTAATTCTACATTAGAAGTTTCATTTCTCTTTTCTTTTTATCCTTGAAATTGTGTAATGCTTCTAACATATTGAAATTATGATTCTTTAATTTCTGTTGATTCAACATTTACTTTTTACAACTAGCTTTCTTTCAACAAGTTCTTCTATTTTAGTGCATACACTTTCCTATTTTTCTTTCATTACTTTTATGTTCGTATTTTTACTTAATTGAATATACCACAATCCTTAGAAGGCTGATTTTTCTTTCGCACAAAACCCTATTAGAAAATGGATTTCCATAATACCTATGATAAATTTAGCTCATCACAATGTGATGACCCACAAACTAGACCACCCACATTGCTACCTACAACATCATTCAACATCTCACAAGATGCATAGATGATAGTAGCAACATCAACTAATGCAAACATTTGAAACTCACTATGATCCTTAAAAGGAATAATACGTCATGACACAAACAAATAGAAAAGTGACCAAAACCAAAGACAACAATCATCATCTTCCATGATAGAAAGTCAACCACCTTGGGTACAATCTAGAACATCTGCCAGTCCATTAAGAATAGGCTTAACAACATCACAATAGTGTCATGTCAAAAGAAGGCATTCATTACATTGCCTCAAAAATATAATATGCAAGAGCACGAGCACAAGCTTTGTTCAACAAAACAGAAAGCAAGAAAAAGCTGACAATGGTAGAACACATAAAAACCTCCAACTGCATTTCCATCAAACTAAAAGATGCAAGTCTATACAACTATCACCATGCAGAAAAATCTCAAAATCAACCAAAGCATATTGACACTATAAATGACACACCCATAAACCCATGTACATCATATGTGAAATGTCACACTTCTAAAAAAACACGCAAATCATCGACCAAACATTTCTTAATGCTTTCAACTCTCTTCCAATAACACATGAAGAGAAGAAAATTGAAATCAACAAATTGGTATGTACTCAATGTTTGAAAGCTATTATTTCTGGCAAAGTTTCTCCTTTTGTTGCACCTTGGAGGATAGAAAGAAACAAACATATTGATGGAGTGCATACATTAACCTCACTAGAAGAAAGACTTGTCTCCTTGCGCATTCCCTTTGCACAAATAAGATAGCTAGGTTACAAAAGGTCACAATATGGCCTAAATGGAATAATCATCAATGTGCGTGTAGATACTGATAAAGTACAACAAGTACTACCTCGACAATTAGATGACAATAGAACAATTGCAATAAGATTGAAGCAAAAACTAGAGTACAAAAATGCATATGCCCAAGGCAATATAAGACCTTTGCTTGTAATGAATGCATTATCAAGTCTAGCAAGAATGCCTTTGTATATTGGACAAAACATTGTCATAGATGAGCATTGGGAGGCCATTCTAAGGGGAAAAACAAACAAACAAGAGATAGGATCTCTCACCATTACAAAATTGCAAGACTCTAATGACAATGATGAACTAAATAATGAACCAGTCTTAGAATCACGTATCCATTGGTTCAATGACACACATTCAATCAAAGATCTTGACACAATGATAATTGAGATTGCACCTTCTAAAGGAATTAAACCTCTTGGAATATTTCAAGATCAAAACTTAGAGGAAATGAACTTTCCAACTCTCTCGTATGGTTATCCAAGACCACAACATGTTGTCTCAAATTTCTTGTTCCAAAAAATAGTGGAATGGAAGCTCATTCATGTGGACAATGAATTTGCTAGACATATTATAGAAATTTTCTTTAAAGCAATAAAACTTATCATTCAACAAATCTCCTCCATTGCATGGGTCTGCATAAGAAAAACTAAGCTCAAAGGTAAAAAGTTGTTGGCAAAAGATGTCTGCACCCCTGCAAACATTGAACAAATATTAAGATCACCAATTGGTTTCATATCATTGATAAGTATTTATACATCACCTGATTACTTGGAAAATACAAGGAAAAACATATTTGTGATGATAAGGAAATTAGGACCCCCAACATTCTTTGCCACATTGACAAGTGCTAAGCACTTGTGACTGCCATTAGTACAAGCTTTGGACCATGTCTATGTTGATGATAACTATAAAGACACTGAGACTATAGAGGATAGAAATTTAGACTTTCGAATAAGGCATAATCTAGTTCTATGCACTCGATATTTCAATCATCAACTTAACACATTTTGTAGAATGATGTTAACAAATACATAGTTGTTTGGCAAAGTGTCAAACTACTTCTTTGTCACCAAATTTTAAAATAGAGAAAATGAACATGTACATTTTATGGATGGACTAAAAATGCACCCATATATGGACAATGCACAAATCAAGAAATTGAGAACTTTGTCGACAAATATATCTCTTCTAATTCTATACTTCTATATGAAAACTTTGTCAAAATTCAAATACACCATCACACAAAAAGTTACTAGAAGTATAGTACATCAACAATAGATGTAGGAATGAAAGAGAAAGAAATAGAGCTCTTCAGACAACTTGAGCATAAACAATACTTAAGAGATGTTACATTTGACCAATTCCTCAATGAATTCCATACCACTGAAGCCAATTACATCTTAATGCTATGGATGATATTAAGAAGAAGAGTGCTATTACTAAAAAAAGACCCAAGTAACACTTGGACAAATGCATTTGCAAGGAAAGTGCCATCATTATGGTATGCAAATACTGATACATAATTCATACTAGATGCCTATGTTGCTGCATCTTATTGTTGCTCCTATATGACAAAGCAAGATACAACAATGACATTAGCCTTTCAACAATTGCGCAAGCAAGCAACGACAACTTATGACAATAAAATGGAATTCATACACAAACTTGGAAATGCATTACTAAATTACCAAAAAATGTCTAGTCATCAAGCCGTCCATATTGCATTGTCATTGGCATTACACAAATCATTAAGAAAAACCATGTTTATCAACACTGCACCATTAGAGAGTAGAGTTCTCATGCTCAAAAGTCCAAAACTATTGGCTAAAGAACATGAAAACTTTGAGAACGTCATGTATGCTTCTACAATAAAAAAAACATATCAAGGCTAGCCACATTAGATAATTTATCACTTGCAGAGTACATTGCACTCTACTATAATAAATCAACTAGTTTTCAAAAAAGACAAAAAACAGAAATTATACACTTTGTCAAATACAATCCACACATTAACTATGATAGTTATTGTAGAGAGAAACTCATGTTGTATATACCTTTTTGAGTAAATGAGGAAACATTGTTATTAGAACATAACACATGGGTTAATGCATTCAATGCTTAAAAAACACAAATAGGAAAGATTGAAAAAATGTTCAATGCACAAATTAATTATGGATGGGGTAGCATAGATGATGTACAAAAGGAGCTAGAGAACAATGAAAATGCAACAATGATATTCAACTACCACTTATAATCCAACAATGAATCAACAAAACAAGAACAATATAACTTAGATAATGACCTAATTCACAATAGAAAAGCCAAACCAAAGCAAACTATTAAAACTATTCACAATACATTATTTTCAGAAATTGCACATCCATTCTTGCAAAGCACCCAAGGATACTTCACAATGTGAAGAAAATTAAACAAAGAGCAACAAACAATATTAAAAGATGTGGTTATGACAAAAAGACTTTTTCCACATAAACCACTATACTTATTCCTAATAGGAGGAGTAGGAACTGGCAAGATCTTTACAACAAAATTGCTCTGTGAGGTTTTGAACTGCCTATATAACAAACAATTACATAATGATCCACTCAAACCAAAAGACATTATTATCGCACTGATAGGAAAGGCTGCGTACAACATAGGAGGCATAACTGCACATTCCATATTTCATCTATTATGTAGCTCATAAAAAATGGCACCATTAAACTTAGACACCTTGGACAACTTAAGAAAGCTACAAGATCAACTTCAAGTTCTTTTAATTGATAAGACATCACTAATAGGATCAACAACCTTATACAACATAGATAGAAGACTATGTCAAATAAAACATACACCAACTCAACCCTTTGGTAACATAGACATCATATGTTGTGGTGATTTCTACCAGACACAACTAGTATGTGATGGATGAATTTTTGAACAACCAAGAATTAATGGTGAGAAAATTCCATACACATTTTAGATTGACAATATCAAATACTATAACTTGAAAACTGTTGTTAGAAAAAGAAATGAACACTTTGTATTCATTCTTAACCATATAAGAATCTCTGAACAAATAGATTAAGACATCTAGTACATAAATAGAGCATGTCACAAGCTTATACCTAATGATCCAAAACTGCCACATTTGTTCCAATGTAACTCTACTATTGATGACCACAAAAAAAAAATGTTAGACCTCCTACCAAAAATACTCTACAAACTTGAAGCAATTGATCAAAAAGATGGAACTTTTGAGAACCCTCACCAAGTAGGAAGAACAAGCTTACCCTCAACTATATTCGTCAAGCAAGAATCCTAATTGAGCTTATAGCAGGCAATCTTGACACACAAGATGGTCTAGTCAACAGTGCTGATGGCACATTCCAACTACATACAAATGACAATGAAGATGTCCTGTGGATCGAGTTCAATGATCCTAATGTCAGAAAAATATGAAGACAACAAATGCAACACATGTACAGAGATACAACACCACCTACATGGACACCACACACAAATTACAAGAAGAATGTAAACATTAACAAACATAGTCATACAATCACAATTCCCTATACAACTTGCATCTACAAGAACTATTCACAGAGCACAAGGCCTGACAATGGACACTGTTGCTTTTGACCCCACCAAAGTCTATCAACATGGCCTTTCCTATATTGCTCTATACTGCATAATAGACATAGAAAAATTGTATTTGATGAACAAACTACACCACAATAATTTCAAAATCTCCCAAAAAGTCAAAGTAGAAATGCATCGGCTGCAAACATCATCGCAGTGGCCTCTACATTACACTTTTTCTCCAACTTCACTAACCACCATTATAGTATGTACTCTAAATACCCAAAGCCTACAACAAGATGCACAAGAAATAGACCATGATCATGATTTACATAGTGCAACTCTACTTTGCCTACAAGAGACAAGAGCCAAGCACATTTACCAATAACCATTGCTCAATGAAAAATTTGACTGCTATCCATCATACACCATTCATTGATTGCTCACATGTTGTAGCAAAACTAGCATAGTGGAAAACATGGAAACATATACAACAAGACACCTTGAATCAATCATAATTGACATTTCTCACATGCAGACATACTTGCGCATTGCAAACATATTTATGACACCAAATGAACCAAAAAATGATCTTTTCACTTTCATGTAAAGAATCACCACTACTCTGCCAAAACATTCAAAACTACTAATTGTAGGAGACATCAACATCGACATTCTAAAGACATCAACAAAAAACTCACACTACTTCAACATCGTGCAACAACAGAATCTCAAACTCGCAACTGAGAACACAAAAACACCAACAAGAAACAACCTTGACCATCTCTGGATACATAACATGGACATTGATATCACAAAAGCCATTGTTTTGGACACATACTGGATTGACACTTTATAGCTGTAGTCGAATTGCAGCTATAGCAAATGACTCCATAATTTATTTCTTATATTGAACACAAAAAATAAACATCATAGGTTACACTTAATCATCCAATATTGGTTGCATGTTGAGTGCAGCTCCATTTCAACAGACCATAGAAATATAATAGAATAGAGGCTCTCCAACTATTGTCAACAACAATAGGTAGAAGAGGCAAATAGTCTTACTACTTTGATACTCCTCTACAATGGGTTAGCATAAATTAATTAAAATCAATGTATTTGAAGATAATTTATCCAATTTTACTGTAGATAGAAGCTCATTTCCACTTCCCCAACTACCATATTTGGCATCTATAACACATAGTCAACAACAGTGTTTGAGGGTGACATACTGGCTACATATGGACTAGCTTGCAAGAACTCGCCACAAAATGAATAGAGATCATCAATTG
Organism: Cupressus sempervirens; assembly: GCA_028749045.1. Taxonomy (NCBI): domain Eukaryota; kingdom Viridiplantae; phylum Streptophyta; class Pinopsida; order Cupressales; family Cupressaceae; genus Cupressus; species Cupressus sempervirens. The sequence continues at coordinate 251,479,847 of CM053785.1, read as the reverse complement.
CACACATAGATTTGATAGAAAAAGCTAGTCTACTCACTATAATAAAAAAACATTACGAACATCTTGATTGATGAATACTTGCACTAGCTAACTCCTGGAACAAGCATCCACATTCAAAAATTTGGAATCAAGAAAAAAAACTTGTAATATGAAAGAGGAGATGTTGACTACTACATACAGTTCAAGTCAGAAAATGAAGTGGAAAAAATACCTCCTATCTACGAACAATAGAGACTACCACCTGATACCAAAATCTCTGAGTTGATTTAGTCACACAACAACTATCCAATTTGCAGTCTTGGTGTCCTTGTAACTTCATATGTACAAAACCCCACAGAATTCTAGCTCTAGATCAGAGATGGACAGTGGCCATCTGACATAGCTACTATAAGTAACAAATAACACACACCAATTTTTACCACAATGATTTTATGTAATTTTAGTACTTCAATTCCTAATATCTCCTTTTCTTTTGCTAGTTCATAGTGCAAAAAACACACAGCTATAGCTAAAAAATCCTAGAAAATATATGTAGATAAAAAACATCACCAACAACACCATTGCTACTACTAAAAAATGTCACATGCACTAGCCCACGAGGTTCAACAATTATCAAATTAGGCCTAGCCACCTACATAGACCACCTCAATGACAACTACACTACACAATTGTTACAAGAACTTGCAAACGCCAATTTGTAGGTAAGTCAAAAAATAACAACTAGTTGAAAATTGGTATTCAATGACAACAAAAATATCACTAGAATTAGTTACAATTGACCTCAACCTTGGTACTTCCAAGTAACAGGAACATTATGAGCAAAAAATGTCCACAGCTCACCATACCAGCCTTTGTGCACAGTCTACCAAAAAATAGTGTCTGTATCAACAATAGGTGATCCAACTTACATTCATTGCACTAAGTGTGGAATAGATACAACATTTCAATTCCAACCCTATTTGCAATGTATCATTGTAATAGAAGACAACATCCTTGAATGTAGTCTACATGGCAAGCTCTTGCAAGACTACTTCCTAGAACTAACAAAAATTAAGTTTGATAAGTACACAAAAAACATGTTTGCAACATTCTACATGATGCAAAACTTCGAGATTCAAGGCACTTTTATACTTTCTATGGACCATACAATCACATTGATCACAAGAGAAACTCTAACTATAAGCACCTCTAAACAATTTTCTACTACTTCAATTATGCACAACCAAATTTACTTCAAACAAATACAAAGAAAACTACTAACTCATATTTATTTACAAATTGCAGGGTACATAGGCAACATACAATCGTTGCAATAATTTTACAAAACTAGAACAATGGGCAACAAGGTAAAATTAACATCTCCATAAAAACAATGAGACACTTAAAATATTTCATGCTTTTCAAATGTTTACAATATTTCATTACATAATTCACATCAAACTACTTTGTAGCTCTAACCACCACATTCTTTTTCTACAGGCACATCATCTATATCAGAAGCAAACTGAAGCCAAAGTTTTCAATATCAACTTTTGCCACTTACAGTGGACATACATCATGACATAGAAATTGGAAATATATCAATTTCACTTTACAGACAACAACCTACTGAACATATGGATTTTGTAAAAAATGCTAGTATCTTAAAATTAGGCCTATAAATACTTTCTAATTTCTGCAAACAAGCACAAAAAAAACATTACTTATATACATATTTGTAACATGTCTATATAGATCAACTTATGTATATAGTTCTTACATGTTTATACAACATAACATAATATATATGTCACAATATTAGACAACTCATACAAAACTAAATTTTGCAAGTTTTTTTTATTTCAATATATTGTCATTTGCATCTTTTTGAATATATGGACCTTGTAAAACTTCACTATTACTTTAAAACCAGACTTGCATATGCGTTTTGCTTTTCCAAAGTATGCCTTTTTGGCTTTGCAATGTTCTTTTAAATATGTTAAAATGGGACCAAGTACTATTTTTGGACTTTAATTGGATTTGTTTTTTAGGTTTCAAGCTTTCTTGTGTGATCTTAAAGAGTTCAAGCTGTCTTATGTAATCTTGTGTAATTGAATAACATTTCTTCAAATTAGCATGCTTTATATTGCAGGTTTCATCATAGAAGTTATTTTAGCTTTGTATATGATACTTGGACCCTTCAAGGAGAGTAGCCATAGGTTTAACTACTTCTTTCAGCAAGCACAGATGTTGGTTGGTGATAATTGATAAAATCTGTACCTTGAGCAGCCAAATGGATTGCATCAAGGCACAAAAGGAAGCTACAAGATATAATGAACAAGATTGATTGTTTATGATTTTTTATATTTCGCTATTTAGGTATTGGAGAATCAATGAAAAATTGAAGTGAAGGACATGCAACAGAGCTAATGTTCTTACAATTTTTCCTTACATGACATCTTATAATTTATGGCATATGAGCAATATTGTAGCCGAATCATAAATAATTGCCCTATCAAATATATCTTGTTGTTAATCTTTTAGCTCCCCCTACATGCAAGAAATGCTTAATGACTCAAGGGTTAATGGGAGAGCTTTGAACAGGGCTATATTTCTCTTCAATCTTTCTTGCTAACCTTGTCCAACATATGAATCTCGCCTACCATGTAAAGGACTACTGCTTGGAAAAAGCTCTTGTATATTATATTGTTGGTGTTGGGTGATAGCTAATTTTCTTACATTTGTAGCCTGCTCTAATACCAATTATAAAAAAGAAGAGGTAAATTGAGAGCACACAAATTATGCACAAATAGAGACAAGATTTAATGTGGTTCACCAATTTGGCTACATCCACTAGGGAGCAGAGCAAATCTTTATTCAGTCATAGCAACTTACATACATAGGGCTTTGCCCCTATGTAGATACAACAGTCTTCCATGGAAGATGAACTGACAAATACAAGAACAGGAAAAAAGAGTCATGGAAGAAAAAATGAACAGTTAGATTTCACATCCAACATAACTAGCCAGGCTGGAATACCTTCTTAGTTTTTGGTGATCATTGCAAATGTATTTGCATTGCCTATTATGGTAATATGTTTTCCAATGACAAGATATCACTCATATTTATATTAAGAAAGAGACATGGAGAGACATGTCTATCCATTCTTATCTAACTAATATAATAACAAATGATTATTTAATTATATAATATCTCATATATATATATAACCTCTCTCTCTCTCTCTCTCTCACACACACACACACACACACACACACACACACACACACATTTCTACTCTTTACTCTCATAGTTATCCAACTGAAGCTACCAAGTATCAACATATATATTTTGTGTTAAGAAATTTCTATATTTTTAAAAAATGGATCTACAATAAGGCTAGGAGTTGTCTATTGTGATTCAAAAAGTGATATAGTTGTCTATTGTAAAAGGATTATTATTATTTGTTGAAATTAGTTATTATTATTTGTTAAGCTTGAGTAGACTCAAACCCAAGACCTCCCACATGAGAGGCTCACAACTTACCATTGTGTTGTACGTTGTTGCTTGATACAAAAATATATTTTCAACTATATTTTAAAAAAAAGGTCTAAGATAAGATTAAAATAAAAAAATAACAAAATTAAAAGCAATATATTTATTAAAATTGTTAGAATAATTCAGGAAAATGTCTACAAGGCAATGATAAATTGTGAGCTTCTTATCTAGAAGGTCTTGGGTTTGAGTCTAGTCATATAATTCAATATGATGGTTCCCACTTTCCATCACGAAGAAATCAAATGGAAAGTAGGGAAGTCAAATTTTAGGGGCTTCCAATGAAGCCCGACCTTTGAATGAAGGGTCTAAGGGGTTTCATTCGAAAGCCCCTCTACTATAGCAGACAAAGTTTAAATTTGGCATTTTTTCTATTTTTTATCACTATGGTATGTACAAGTTCATCGACTAGGGGGCTTAGAGAGAAGTCTATGATATCCTACCTTTCATCAGCATCTCTATCTACCATTTTTTTACCTCTTTGGAGCATTCAGGTATGCATTTTCTTCATTTTTGTGTTGTTTATGAATATTAAATTATTTTTAATGAATGCTTAGTTAATTTTAATGAATTTTTAATTTATTTATTTTGATTGGTGAATGGCCAAAGGCCTTGAATAATTTTATTAAATAAAATAAATAAATAAGTTACATTGGTTTTCCTCCATTCAAACGAGCACCGATAGGAAAGAATGGAGAAGAAAACCTCTAGTCTAGCCCGGGAAAAAAGTCCTAAAAATAGTTACATTGTAAAAGGGGCATAACCTAGTGAGATCCTATTCTATTAAATACATCAATGTAATTACATCATAGTAAGGGGCATTCCCCTGACAATTGCCAATCGAATGGCTACATTAATGAGTAAATTAATTAGGATCACATACACTGGAGTCAAGATCCACCAAAGAGCATGCAAACCTCTTTTTTGGTCTAATTAACCTTCCTTTGGCTTATCAATCTATATGGTTAGATACTGATATAAGACATAAATAGAGACACCTTATACTATAACCAAGAATCTGAACATTAAAGTAAATGAACATAAAAGATAAAAGTTCAGAATTAAAAACCATCCATTAAGATAGTAGTAAACTATTACTCTACTAGTCTAAAGAAGAAACCAAGAATTATCAAGAATACGTAAATCTAAAATAGCTTTCACTTTAAATGATACCATGGGTCTAATTTGATCAATACAGACAAATGAAGGCCTAATTACATTTATAGATTAAAGCAAATATGGAATCAAACTGTCCCCCTATCATCCTATTATTAATAAGATCATAAATTCAAAGCCAACAAATATAGATCTTAAAACTAAAAAAGGAATAAACATTCTACTGTATAAAAGAGTAGCACCAATTTCCATTATTAAAAGGTAAGACAAAATATAAGGCTTAAACATAACAACCATAACCCATTTAAGTTCCTACTTCTAGCTAAATCAACTCCTCCATTCACTCTTCAAGAGATCCTCTAATTCCATACGATAAAATATAACTATGCAAGAATATACCCTTAGACCATGCTATCAAAAAATCCAAATGGGTGACATCCTATTCCTAACATCCTGAGAGTAAAGGGAGAACAAGAAAGGAGCCTTGAATGAGCTTCAAAAAACAATCTACATGGTCTTAACAGAGACCCTCATAGTGGTAAGATTCCAAAATAAAACAAAAATAGATTCTATAGCTATCTACATGAAATACTAAAGCCCAACTTAACACCCCTAAGACTGGATTAACAAGAAATGGCACTAGTATTAGAGGGAGTCACATTCTTGCCTTGCATCCATAAAATATCCATTAAGTGAAAATAAAATGATAGATCACCAACCAAATTTAGCTGCAAATATACCATCCTCTGCAAATTGTTACCCAAAACATTACACCAAACAAAAACCAATACATAAAGAATTTAATACTATAAAACCATAACTGTTTATATATCACCAAAAAACCAGTCACTTTGCATTGTCCAGAAGTATTTGTAAATTCTAAATCTAAGATAGTAATACCTATATACATCCTTCCAACTTAGTTCTACCACAAACATATACAATTATCTTCTGATACAAACCAAAATTGGGCATGCGGCTATACCGAAAATGCCATCCCTAGAAACCTAAAATTGACTTTTACATACTACAAAATATACTAAAACTACCTATCTTATTTCTTATATGCCATGATAATGTCAGAGATGTCATTTGGATTCTCAGTCTGGAAATTGGGGGGAAATTTGAACTTAGACTTTTCCCTACTAGTTTTTTCTGCGTTTGGCATGTGAAAATCTATGGCTTCTAGATCTTGAAAGGAAACCCCTAGCTGTATATAAGCATTAACTACTTTCATGTAGTTGACTATCCTGTCTCTACTTTTGTCCTCCACTATGCCCCTCCAAAGAAGAAGGAATTGTATACTAGCTTCCATTCTAGGCCACTCCTTATAGAAGGCATAGTTCTCTCGAACAGTTAAAGATGGTTGATAGAAAACAACCCTCAATTCTAGGGATCTTGGAGGGAATTCCATATATTTCTCAAGCAATGGACCTCAATTTTTCATCAATACTACAAATCACTTGTTCTAGCCCTTTCCTCCATATGGGATCAAAGATGCTTTGACAGAGACAAATGGAGTCCTTAGAATTCACTTTTTCCCTCGCTAAACATCTAATGAATGAACCTATGATGTCACTATTGGTTCTCCAAGTGAATGAGTAGTCAAAGACCCCTTCCCCAATTGCTTTTCTGATTGCTATTCTTGCCATGTCATCCATAAGATTCAAAATCCTATCCATCATTCTGGCTTGACACTTCCAAAAAATGCCATTGTTCGGGATTCTGCTATATGGAAAACATAAATATTTGAATCTATTCTCACCAATCACTATCATTCAGATTATAGAGGCAACAAAAACTATTTAAAAATAGGGGAATCCTCTAGAATCCCACCTTTCATGATGTCATATGACTGACGCAAGCCTTCCAAATCATGGGGAAATCCTAGAGGCTAAGTTTAGATGCTTGTGACTTAGAGAACAAGCATCTCTTGATGGAATGCCATCATGATAAATGATGGAGAGACAGGGGGGAACTAATGAGTACTAACCACATCCCACTCCAATTATAAAGATGCTAATATTATGCTAAAGGATACTCTAAACTAAAATCTAATATAATAAATTTTCCTAAGAATATAAGATATAAGATAAGTATAAAAGATGAAAATATTTTAGAAAATTAACCCAAGGTGGGGAGGAGGGAAAGCCTATGGATAAACTAACTAAGGACACAAAAGTTCATTTTTAAAAATTAGGATATTAGCCTCATCAGCTCCTTTGTTGGCTAAACCATCTGCTATTTGATTTCCTTTCTGAAAAATGTGACATAGTTGAACTTCCTCAAGTTGGTCTATAAGATCAAGAACTTCACATAATCTAGAGTTCAAGACCCAATTGGGGGTGGCACACTTCCTAACCCCATTAAGTATAATCTATGAATTGCCTTCAATGATGATTCTATTCAAACCTAATTCAAGGCATAAATGCAGACCCTTTTCTAGAGCCTCTAGCTTTGCCAGGTTGTTTGTAGTAGGCAAAATGGGTGAGGCTTTCTTTACTAACCAATTACCTGAGTCATTATTGATGATGCAACCTATTCCAACCACCTGGAGGTTTCCTTGAGCAGCCCCATCAAAATTGAGTTTATACCATCCGTGTGGGGGTGGTGCCCATCTGCAATTGTTCCTAAGTTCCTTACTCTTCTTGAAGTAAACAAGGGGAGGATTAATCAAGTTAGGCCAGTTCTTCTTCATGTTGCTATCCCACATCGAAAAGGAGCCTTCCTCTTTCATGGATTTCCTGAGGTGGGAGTTCATCACTCCCACTATACAAGCCTCTACCTTTAGGAGGAGCTTATCTAAATTTAACTCGTGTTCTTGAAAAATGTGTTGATTCCTCTCCTTCCATATTTCCTATGCCACAATAGATGGGCATAAATTCCAAAGGTTGTCATATACTCCTCTACATATTCCTATAGGCTAGGCCTTCAAGAAGTTTGTGAAGGATTCTGACATTGGAGAGGACCATCCTAACTTATCTCTAAGCCACTCCTAGCAAGCTTGGGTAAAGGGGCATCTATATAGTAGGTGATCCATGTCCTCATAGTTTTGTTTACAAAGAACACACCTAGAAGGACCACGGATACCAAATTTAGCTAATCTTTTAGCTGTCAAAATCCTATTCTGAGAACCTAACCATAAAAAGAAGCCAACCTTTGGAAGACACATTGTATCCCAACAAAGTTTGAAGGGAATTTCAATATTACTCCATTTATGAGAGTGGATGAAGGCATGATATCCATTTTTCACACTATATCTTCCTTCCTTTGAGGTAGGCCAAATTAGATCATCCTTCCTTTCTATTTTTTTAATCTTCCTATTAGACAAAATCTTCTCAAAAGCCTCTCTAGATCGAGAGTCCAATCCCAATCCTTCCATCGATTTCCAAACCTACCTCTAGGAACCATCTAGATAGATTTTAGTCTTATAATTGCCCACCTTATCCCCCCATAAGGATACCAATTTTTGCTTGAGGTCCTTAGGAAGGGGATTAGCCAAAATTGGGGGAAGGCCATCCCAAGAATCATCCTATAATAAGGCTTTGTTGCCCTAGCTCACATCCCAAGAGAGAAAGTTGCTAATTAAGGGATGAAATTTAGTCATAAAATTCTAGCTTTCTAATCCTTTGGGTAAATTAATCATTTGAATATTGACAATGGATCCTCTGGATTGAGATATTTGTGATAATATATCTTAGCCCACTTTTTTTCATGCTCTTTATACAAACGCCAAATGAGTTTTGCTCCTAAAGCTTCATTTTGCCATTGCAAATTCTTAATCCCTAATCCTCCCAATCCCTTGGGTTTGCAAATGTTTTCCTATTTGATGAGCACTAACTTTTTGTCTTCATCATAATTCTTCCACAAAAAATTCCTTATTTTGTCTTTGAATTTCAGAAGGGAACTCTTAGGGAGTGGCAAGCAAGAAAGAGGGAAGGTTGGAATTGCACAGAAGACTACACTAATCTTAGTGATCTTCCCTACTTTAGTAAGCCACTTATCTTTCTAGCTTCCAATCTTCGTATCCAACTTTTCCATTGTGCCGTTCCAAATCTTACTCAATTTTAAGCCCTTCTCTAGATCAATTCCTAGATATTTGCAAGGAAACTGACCTCTTTTAAAACCCATAATTTTGCAAATCTGTTCTTCCATCTTAGATTTGGTATTTAGAAAATATATTTCCGATTTGTTATCATTTACTTTCTGACCTGCGACATCCATAGGTGCCTTAATGATGGCCTTGAAACCTAGGGCTTTAGAGATTGTACTTTTCCCAGGCAGTATCATGTCATCTGCATATTGCCGATGAGTGATATTTGGCATGTTGCTAGCCACCATGATTCTTGAGATTTCCTATTTGAGGTGAGCTTTAGAAATCATTCTCCCAAAAGCTTCCACCATAATTATGAACAGAGATGGGGATAGCGGGTCTCCTTGTCTTAATCCTCTTGATAGATCAAAGAAGCCTTTAGGTGATCCATTTATGAGGAAAGATATCTTTGGGGTAGAGATAAATTTAAAAACTAGATTTATCCATTGATGAGAGAAGCTAAAGGCTTCAAGGACCTTGCATAGAAATTGCCAATCAACCATATCATATGCTTTTTGTATGTCCAATTTCATGAACATGCATGCTTCTTTATTTTTTGATGTTGAATGAATGGTCTCTTGGATTGTTAGGATCCCATCTAAGATGGATCTACCCAAGAAAAACCCTATATGCTCTTCAGAGATTAATTCATGCAAAATATCTTTAAGCCTATTAGCTATAATCTTAGAGAATTTCTTATAAATTGTGTTGCATAATGCAATAGGTTGAAAGTCCCCTAGGTCCTCCAGCTCCTCTTTTTTGGGGATCAAAGTGATAAAGGAGAAATTGATCTCCGATAGTAGTGCCTCTCCATTTCTCGAAGCTTCTATGGCTTTCCATAGGTCCTCCCCAATAATATCCCAACATTTTTGGAAAAAGAAGGCCTATAATCCATCTAGACTAGGTGATTTGTTTGGGTTCATACTAAAAACTACCTCTCTTACTTCTTCTAATGTAATAGGTTTAATTAGAGATTTATTCTCTTCCAGAAATACTAGCTTGGGAATATATGTAAGCATCTTAGTTTGAGCCTCTCTGTTTGATCCTTCATAGTTATTCAGGATGTTTTGAAAATGTGATATGAATATTTCAACAATTTCTTTTGGGTTTTCAGTTCTAATACCAAAACTATTTTTAACATTAGTAATTTTACTTCTTGATTTGTTATATAAAGTGGAATTATGGAAGAATTTTGTATTTCGATCTCCTTCTTCTAGCCATTTTTCACATGATTTCTATCTCCAAAAAATCTCTTCTTTGGAGAGAATGTCTTCTTGTTTTGCAAGAAGTTCTTTTCCTAAAAGAAAACTATCATTATTCATGCCATTCTTAATGATTTTTGTGTTTAGGTCTTTTAGTTTATCTTCTATCTCCATTTTTCTTCAAAGATTTTATTAAAATGATCTTTATTCCATCTAAGTATTCTTTCTTTTAGCATTTTTAGTTTAGAAACAAAAACGAACATTTTGGAACCTTCGAATTTATCTAGCTTCCACCATTCTCTAATGTTCCTAATAAATTTGGGATCTTGAAACTACATCTTTTCACATTTAAATGGGTTTCTAACAAGTTTTGCTAGCTCACTATGTTCAAAGTGAACTGGGAAGTGGTTAGACCTAGCAGTTGGCAGAATGGTTGACTAGAAATTTAAATTATGCTCATCTATGTTACCAACTATAAGAAACCTATCCAATTTCTCAGCTATGTATGCAAAATCCTTTCTTCTATTATTTCATGTATAAGTCCCATTAGCTAATGGGATATCAATCATATTATGCTTGTCTATCCAAGCTCTAAAGTCTAACGAAGCTTGAGAGAGATGTTGAATACCACCTGACTTTTCTTCTAGATTTAGAATAGTATTGAAGTCACCTCCTATTAAATAGGCTTTGTCCCTAACTTGCAAAATAAAGGAACTAATATCATCCCAAACCACTAATTTCCCTACTGTATTAATGAGACTATAAATATTAATTAGAATCAACTGCAAATTAGACTTAAGACTCTAAATATTAGCACTCATCCAATTTGGCCTAGATATCCAACAATGACTAACTATTTTCCTAGGATTCCAAATTAGCCCTAGATCTCCTACAACCCCCTCTAATTCTTGGAAGTTGGAGTTCCAAAATCCTAACATCTGATTTAACTTAGTGCCTTCTGCTTTACATAATTTGGTTTCTTGTAGTAGACTAATATCTGAGTCAAAGGTTTTAAGATTTTGCTTTAGTAACCTTTTCTTACTAGGGGCATTTAGGCCCCAAGAATTCCATGATGTAATCCTCATGTTTCTTTGGAAAGGCACTTCCCCTTCACAACATTCATTAACTAATCTATCTTCTTCTATTCTCTACACAATCCCTCAGCTTTTCTAATTTCCTTCAAAGATTTCCTGCCTTGTTTGCCTTTAATTCTACCATATTTTGGTGAACTCAAACCTTCTTGGTTCATCTGTATCCCAAGGTGCTCCATTTTATCTGAATCATTATGCACTACTAAAGCTAATAATCCACTTTGCCCTTCGTATTCTTCATGCTCGAGCTCTCTGATGATCTGGTGAATTATGTGAGGTTGTTCCTCATCTATACCTACCTTGATATTACTTTTGATTCCTCTATCCTCATGCTTTGCCCCATTTTCACCTGTCAAAAATTGACCCCAAATTGTCCTCAATCTCAATTTTAAGTAAATATCTTCTTAAGTCCTCAGTTGAATAGTTATCTCCTCCTAATTTAAGGATTTTTTAGATTAATTCCTTTTTCAGGGCCACTGTGCTATTGTCAATATTGTCCCAACTGAACACCTAGAGTACCTCTTCAGATAGTATGTCTAGATCCTTATCTTCTGATCTTTCATTATCCATTGCAGGGTCCAAACTAATGTCTTTGTTTAGAAAATTCTACACTTCTTCTGCCAAGGATCTATCTACACTTTTAATTTTCTCCATTTGATTATTTTTTGGAGTGAAAGGACAGCTCACAATAGCTGCTGGAGTCTACCAAAATTTAGAAGTTCTTATTCTAATCTCCTTGCTGGGTGTAGATATCCTTTCTTCTGGGTCTTCCTTTTGACACTGATCTATATGCTTGTCAACCTTCAAATTACCCTCTTGTTTAGCAATGTCAAAACCTACCTTGAAAAGTAAGGAGTTTTCCAATCTCTCTATACTATCATTCCCAAAACCTGCTATAGAGTTTTGCCTTGATGCTTGAATTTCTTTGCTTAAGTCCTCTTCTTCAGTGAGACATGCTTGTTTCATTGTACCTTTTGTATAATCAAAATCTTTATAGTGCTGATCCCTCTTATTGGAACTACCTAAATTTTCTCTTATTCCTCTATCTATGCCATGTTCCTAATTTCTTTCTTCCTTGCTCTCATTATCTAATCTATCTATTCTATTATCAGTGTTGCTTTCTTGCCCCGTGTTGTTCCTTGATTTCTGTTGTCTTCTAGATCTTTTTTTAGAAGATGCCTCTTTCCTATCTCTCCCTTCACTACTTTCTTTATGTCCCACCATGATGATGGATTTGATTCTATTTTTTGATTCTACTTTGTAGCCATGATCCAATTCAAAACATCGAGTATCCAACTGGGAATTTGGCTCGCCATGTCTTGCGGAAGTGATAGATTCAGCCAATCTAGACCTTATATCCTTTCCCTGGATTCTTATCCTTAGAATCATACTTTGCATGTTTGATGTGCAAGGAAGATATCTAATGTCTACTTTATTGACATCCTCTGCCCTTAATATCTTAGATACCTCTCCTTCATATGTTTGTAGAGTTATCTCAATAGCCTTCTTTGTTACTACTCTTTTGAAGATATTCGAAGGTTGATTGAATTTCATTCTAATTAGAATTTTCACATTATTGGAGTACTCCAAGGATCTATCTATCCCTATGACTTCTCCTATGACAGATCCTATAGATTTTAGGGTTTCCACTTATTTCAATTCTGATAGTAAAGCCTAGATAATGAACCATTTAGGGCACCTAAAATCTATCCCATCTAACCTAAAATCTGGACTCCAATCTATAAATTTAACAAAATATCCATTGAAGAAACAATCCGGTACATTCAACAATTATTTTTTAATTTTAGCATTCAAACATTGCAAGTAAAGGGTTTTATTTGAAGAGTAAGAGATATGTACCTGGTTGCAATAGATTTCCTCTAACCAGTTGGAAAGAAAGAACAGATCATCACTAGGGCCAGACCATACTGCAAACAACCCCCTTTCTTGACATTTGCTCCATGTTGTTTCAATTTCTTCATTATAAATGAAGATAGAGTTATCTTTGCAGGTAGGTTTGGTAGCATGATCTATCTTCCTTAGAGTGTTTAAGGAATCCTTGTTAACCTTTTTTACAGATCTTCGATGAGGGGGGAGATATGGGAGTGGAGATTTCTCTAGGGATTTAGACAAACTAAGGATGAAGGATTGCAAAGAATAGGAAGGACCATATTTATTAGATTCCAAATCAAAAAAATTGAAGGGTTTGAGGTGGGCATATTTGGTAAGGCTGAACACCCTAAATTGATTATTTAGGCTTTCTATTGTGAATTATGATTGAGGCCAAAGATGTCCAATAGGATCTATTGTGGAATGGAAGGGATTGGCTGATGAATTTCTTGGCTTGGGCTATCTATCGTTAGCTTCTTTCAGATGGGGTGTCGAATTACCAAAGTGCTACCTCTGTCCCTCACCATCATCCTTTGCTAGCAAGGAGAAGCTATTCTTAATTTTTACAACATATTTCATTTCTTGCAGGTTTCACGACTCTTCTAATCTCTGCTTTGCATTTTTTGTGCGACTGCCAAATCTCACCTTTTTTTTTTGTTTATAATATTAAATATTTAAGACATAAATGCATGTCTAATCATTAATCAATGTTTAGTTGTTTCTAATAAAATTTTAGTTATTTTTTAATTTATCTTAATTAGTTTTATGTTTACATGTTGTTGTAGTTAGTTTTATGTACATAGATTTGTATTATTTTATTATGTTAGATAGTTTTCAATAGTAAGAAAATATTGGAAAAACATAGTTAAAATTATAGTTGGAAAAACATAGTTAAAATTATATTTTGAAAAAATAATAGGTGTAGAAAATGAAAAAAACTCTAGGTCTACATAGAAAACAAAAAACACAAATCTTGTACTAGTTGATAGAAAACAAAAAAATAATTTACTCACTCTCTCTCTCCTTACCTTCTCTAAGCTCCCCTCACTCTCTCTTATCACTCTCCTCACTGAGTCACTTGAATCTCTTTCTAGTTTCTCTCTCCTCACTTTCTCTCTCCCCTCTTTCTCTCTCCTCTCACTTTCTTTGTCCTCACTCCCTCTCCCCACTTTTTCTCTACTCTCACTCTCTCTCTCTCCTCATCATTTCTCTTTGGTTTCTCTATCCTCACTTTCTATCTCTTCACACCTATCTCTCCTCACTTTCTCTCTATTCTCACTCTCTCCTCTCACTTTCTCTCTCCTCACCTTCTCTCTCTTGTCCTCACTGTCTCCTCACTTTTTCTCTAAGGTCTCACTTTCTCTCTCCTTGCTCTCTCTCGTTAGTTTCTCTCTCCACTATCTCACTCAAGCTCTCCTCTCCTCTCACTTTCTCTCTCCTCACTTTTTCTCTCCTCATTCTCTCTCCTCACTTTTTCTCTCCTCTCACTTTCTCTCTCATAACTCTCTCTTTAGTTTCTCTCTCCTCACTCGCTCTAGTTTCTCTCTCTCTCCACTCTCTCTTTAGTTTCTCTCCTCACTCTCTCTTTAGTTTCTCTCTCCTTACTTTCTCTCTCCTCACTCTCTCTTTATTTTCTCTCTCCTCATTCTCTCTTTAGTTTATCTCTCCCTACTTTCTCTCTCCTCGCTCACTCTTTAGTGTCTATCTCCTTAATCTCTCTTTAGTTTCTCTCTCCTCACTTTCTCTCACCTCACTCTCTTGCCTCACTTTCTCTCTCCTTACATAGATCTCTCCTCTCACTCTCTCTCCTCACTATCTCACTCTAACTCTCTTCTCTCTCTCTCTTCTCACTTTCTCTCTCCTCACTCTCTCCTCTCACTATCTATCTCTCTCCTCTCCCCACACACACACTCTCTGTCCCTTATTAACACCTAATATGTCCTATTAACACATAATCTGGTCACATTAACACCTAATTTAGCCTACCAGCCCCTAATAAGACATAGATGAAGATGTAATATGGCCTATACATGTGCCCTTAATAAGATAGGTGTTAGGGCCTAGTAGGACCTCTTAATTTAAATAACATAGGCCTAATAGTCCACATCTTAATTTGTAATAGGATAGGTTTTAGCATTTAATAGGGCCTAGTTAACATTTAATTTTCACATGTTACCCATGTAGATGGCATCACATAACAAAGATTAGGGTCAGGGACAAGATTATGGTCAGCCTTAGGATCAGGGATAGGGATAGGATCATGAGCAACCTTAGGGTCAAGGACATGATCATGGGCATGGACATGGTTAAAGGCAGGCAGAGGGAGGGGCACAGGGATAGGGAGTGTTTGTTCACCCTTACACTCCCAATATGGATAGTATATTCCATTTTGCATTTGTAAAGATGACACAACTTTGGGAGTCAATTGATAGATTTGTCAATCATTTATATAGAGGTATTTGTGAGTAGATTTATATGAGTCTTCAAGATCTTAGTGATAGACTTAGATCACATATTAAATTACACCACATTCTATTGATAGGATTTTTGCAGAGCTCAGAGCAGAGGTCTTGGGTGATATGTCATTAGCCCAGGTTCAGACCCTAGTCCCTTAGGAGATGATCAAACAAGAGGTATTCCCATATTATGAGGGTTGGGACTAGGTGAAGGGATATCAAGTTATGAGGTGTGTTATTCCATAGATTGCATACATGATATCCCCTCAATTTCTTGTAGCACATGGTCATTATCCCAATAACGACCATATACCATTATATTTTGCTTAGCAATTGTATACAGAGGTCTGTTTGGGGCACAACATCAACTATTTAAATCTTCTTGGATATTATGGCTAGGGATGTGGAAAAGTTCCAGATCGTGATGAGTATCATCCAATTAGTTGACCTCGACACGATCCTTGACAATTGGTGGGTCAGAGGACTCCAATTGTAACCTCAATGATGGTTGCTACTACAGATAGAGTTGTTATTGCTTCTTAGAGGGAAGCAATTAATAGGATAGGAAACATTACAATTACACCTAGTATCATTATATCTGACATTCTTGGTAGATATATTATGAGTAGACTCAGTAAACCAAGATCATCTTTAGAGGCATCATTGAATATTTCATCTACCGTGTCAAATGATGAGGTTTATAGAGCTACACATCTTCCTACTCTGGGAGATATATGTAACCTTAATGAGGAGTGCACACATATGGATATGGCATTGTATTTTTTATATGATTTGTTACAGGCATATTTATACATTGTCAATATTTAGAGTATACCTTTATATGACATCACAGATAGGATTATAGATACACAACAAGGTTTCACAGTACTTTGGTAATCAACACTCAATACAACACGCAACACATCTGTCTACTTAGCACTCAGTGGAACACCTATCACAACACTAAATACATCACTCAAATGCACAATAGTCTACTGTAGCTCCAATTGAGGAGATACAAGTTGTAGATGTTACTATTACTACTGATGGACTAGACATTCTTGAGGAGCAACTGTGAGAGTTGAGTTAGATTGAGGTTGGCACTGGAATCCCAGGATTATATGTGAAGATTATATTTCTAGTCTTAATACCACTGACTCTACACCTCTTTTATCTCAACTGGTTACCCCTTTGCACTCTTCATTATTATAGAGGATTGACATGATTGGAGATGGATTTTCTATTGATTACACTACAATATTGTCATGGATGACCCTCTTACTCCTTAGGCCCAGTTGCCTCTTTTAAATTTTTTGTGTAATAGTTCAATTCTATACACAAGTATATGTACATGTGTCTAATATTTGTGAATGAATAATCTAGACATAGGTACAATAGAGCCTACTTCTTCTAGCATGGGATCCAATTGTGGAGGGAGGAGAGACATTATTGATATGACACCTACTACTAGTGGGGGTATAGATTGTTGGAAAGTTTAGAATAACTGGGTGGGGGGGTGGAGGGGGGGTGGTGTGAATAAGTTATCCAAGGTCCAAATGTACAAATAAAACTTTTCAACATTTAACAAATTCATATCCATATATTCATGTCATTCATACATCCATTAGATCATCCAATGCTTAAAAAATTTGTAGGTTACTATCCTAAGTCAAAAAAACTTTGTAGAAATGGAAACATGAAACATAATAGAATCAAATACACATTTGATACAAGGATTTTGCATGGAAACCCAATTTGGGTAAAACCACCCGTAACATGCTACCGATTTTCACTCTTCTGAAGTGATGCCCTATGAAAGGCCAACCATATTAAAGGATTTCAATAACCCTAGTAGGAGTGAGCCATGTTAGAGTACTTTAGAACATTCCATTAGAATGTCACCTACTTAAAGGATTTACAAATGACTATTAGGTCAACCTTAATCCAAAGGATTTATCCTGACTAATATAATTGTTAGAAAGTAAAACTAAGACTTTGATATGTTAATAAATCAACTCACTTGTAGATTTTGGATCTCATATTTAGTCCTCCATTCTACTCGGCATTCATCCTCTTCATCTCCTTAACTTGTTCACCCTTTAAGCTCTTAATTCCTTCGATCTCCTTGCTTAGTTTTCTAATGGCAAATCCATTCACTTAGCCACCATATGAAGCAATACCCTAGACTTTATGTCTTTCACAAATTTGGATTCTTCTCCTCAACTCCACACTTTGCCTCTGGATTTTTGTCTCCTTAAATATATAATTTAGATCTTTTCCACTTCATCACAATTATCCATCTTAGGGTTAGGTAGGATTCATTAAATCTAACCATCTTTCCATTTTTTCTTCCTCTAGAAACTTCCTTTACAATCTTCTTTAAATTCACCCCAAATGGTTTACTTTTAATTCTGTGCCACCAGTTCATCAAACTTATCTTCCATATTCTTCACATAATTCAAGAAATCAAGTGTGTTAGCTCAAATTCAATGAATCTTTGATCAAAATCTTTTTACTATCACTCAACATTAACATGCTATCACTTAGCACTCACAGTATTATGTGACTCAACCAGTACTAGTTCACTAGACACACACTAACATTTACTAATGCTTGGAATCAACTAAACTTTACTTGGCACATACTAAATTTCACTTGGTTTCCACTATTTTTCTTCTTTGCTCAATATCTATTGATTTTCACTCAACTTGCACTAAATTCACTCGGCTTGCACTATTCACTCGGTCAGGATTGGCAAACATGTTTCTTTACTTGATCTTCTTCTAGTCTTTGCATGCATAACATTTCTTTACAAAATTACATAGATAAAAAATACACTAGAGTATCCATGTCTTACTTGGTCTTAGTGCTCCTTTTATTCACCAAATAACTCAACCTTTCCTTAGGTTCTCTTGTTATCCTTTCTTTTCAAATCCTCTTCATCAATCAACTTAAATGATAGCATTTAGATCAATTAACAATTGTCTCACCAACAAGTTGTATGTTTGACATCAGTGAAAAAATAATGATTGTTCCATAATAAGTTTCATCGATTTGATCTCAACAATCTCTATTAGATTGTGGTGACTGATCAGGAAAGTACTATACATACTTCATAAATTCTTTGGGGTCTAAATTTTTTTTTGGGCTGTGGCCAAAGTGTGGCGGACATATGGCTGACATGTTGTAACCCTAAAATGACATAAAATTACTTGTATAAAAGGGCTTAGGGTTAGGTATTTTCATTAAGTGGTGATGTAAAAATTGGTTCTTATGGTAGTATTGAGCTGTAAGGGATTACATATTGTAATTAGGTTATAATCACTAGATCATAATAATATAAGACTTATTGTTTGGTGGATGTAGCCCAGGGATTGGGTGAATCACGTTAAATCTTGGTGCCTTGTGTTCTTTTTCGTGTGATCAAATTTTTTTTTATTGGTTATATTTGTATGTAATTGTTATTTTTGTCCATGGTTTAATCCTAACAAGTGGTATCAGAGTGAGGTTGTTTTTTAGTTATCCTCTACAGGAAAGTCTCACAGTTGAGCGGGAGCAATGGCAGATGAGGGTAAGCTAAGGGTTGACAAGTTTAATGCGCAGAACTTCTAGTTATAGAAGATGCAAATGGAAGACTATATTTATCAAAAGGATTTATAGAATCCATTAGAAGGAAAAGCCAAGAATCAGGGATCTATGTCAAATGACGAATGAGATCTTTTAGATAGAAATGCACTTCGAAGCATTTGATTATGCTTGGCACCATCAGTGGCATTTAATATTACAAAAGTGAAGGAAATAGAAGAGTTGATGAAAACCCTAGCAACACTATATGATAAGCCCTCCACTTCAAACAAGGTATTTCTCATGAAGCATTTATTTAATATGAAAATTGTAGAAGGTGGATCTGTTGCAGATCATTTAAATTAGTTTAATACTATTACTAGTTAGTTATCTTTTGTGGGTATCAATCTTGAAGAAGAAATTAGGGTTCTCTTGATTTTGTGTTCTTTTCCTGAAAGTTAGAATGGCTTGGTAATGGCTGTGAGTAATTCTATTCTTGGATCTAGTACCTAAAATATGATGATGTGATCAGTGTTATCTTGAGTGAGGAAACTCGTAGGAAATCTTTAGGTGGATCTACATAAGGAAGTGCTTCGAATGCACAAAGTAGGGGCAAAACGATTGAGAGAGGAAGTAATTTTGGAAATCATGGGAAATCAAGAGGAGAGTCAAAGGGGAGGAGGTCTCAATCGAGAGGACTGAACGACTACTAGTATTGTGGAAAACTAGGTCATAAAAAGAAAGATTGTTGGAATTGAAAGAAAAATGAAAGAGATAAACCAGATGGAGATAAGGAGGCAAATGTGATAAGTAACAAATCCAAAAAAGATGCTTTTCTTTTGTCTTTAAAAAGTGTTGATGATTCATGGGTTTTAGATTCTGGTGCTTCATTTCATGCTACACCTCATAGAGGTTATTTCATTGATTATGTCCAAGGTGATTTTGGGCTCATCTATTTGGGGGATAATGAACCCTGTCAGATTGTTGGAAAGAGAAAAATTAAGATTAAGTTGTAGAATGGGAATCATTGGGTATTACATGAGGTAAGACATGTTCCAAGGCTGAGTAGGAATTTAATTTCAATCAAGCAACTTGGTGATAAGGGTTGTGTAGTGATAAAAATTGAAAGGTTTCAAAATTTTCCCTTGTAGTAGAAAAAGGTGTGGAAGTAGGAACCTTATATCTTTGTACAGGTCATATTGTTCCTTCTACTTTAATTTTTTTAGAGAAAAATGAATGTTCAGGCACAATTGTTGTAGTTGAGCAAGGAGAACAAATAGCTACTATAGATTTTGATACAACACTATGGTACAATAGATTTGGGCACATGAGTGAGAAAGGTCTAGAAGTACTTCATTCAAAGAAAGTTTTACCAGGTTTGAAATGTGTTAATATGGATTTCTATGAAAGTTGTGTGTTTTGAAAACAAAAGAGAGTGATTTTTGTAAAGACTGGGAAGGAAAAAAAAAAGGAGAAATTAGAGCTTGTGCATACAGATGTATCGAGACCGACTCAAGTATCTTGCCTTGGTGGCTCTCATTATTATGTTACATTTATTGATGATGCAACTAGAAAAGTACGGGTTTATTTTCTTAGACAAAAATCTGATGTATTTCAAAATTTTAAGAAATAGAAATGCTTGGTTGAAAATGAGACTGGTAAGAAATTAAAATGTCTTAGATTTGATAATGGTGGTGAGTATTGTAGTCATGGATTTGAAGATTATTGCTCCACTAATGCTATTCATAGACAAAAAACTATTCCAAGGATTCCACAAGAAAATGGAGTGGCTAAATCATGAACAAGACTATAATGGAGTGCACAAGGAGCATGAGGTTGCATGCTGGGTTACCCTTACACATGTGGGAAAAGATTGTCAATATTGTTGTATATTTGATTAATAGAGCTCCCTCTACTCCTTTGGGTTATGGTACTCCAAAGGAAGCATGGACTGGTAAGAAGGTGAGTTATTCTTTTCTCAAGACCTTTAGTTGTGAAGCTTTTGCTCATATAGATTCTGAAAATAGAACCAAGCTGGAAGCTAAGTCAAAGAAATATTTATTTGTTGGATATGAAATTAATGAATTTGGTTATAGGCTTTGAGATTTTGAAAATCATAAAATTTTAAGAAGTCGAGGTGTCATATTCAATGAGAAAGTGTTGTACAAAGATCTGTTGCAGCAACATGAGAAGAAAGAAGATGACTATGTAGAGCTGGATGATACTCCAAAAGCTGATGTTCTAGCCATTCCTCATGATGTGCAACAACCACAACAAAAAATACCACACACACCAGTGAATGTTAGATGGTCAACAAGGCAAATTAGACCTCTAGAAAGATTCTCTCCCTCTTTGTATTCAATTTTACTTACTGATGCTGGTGAACTTGAATGTTATGATGAAGCAATGTAGGTGGATACTAAGATTTAGTGGGAGTCTGCAATGAAAGACAAAATGGACTCTTTGCTAAAGAATAAGACATGGGATTTATGCAAGTTGCCTGTAGGTAGAAAGGCTTTACAAAATAAGTGGGTTTATAGGTTGAAAGAAGAGGAAGGGGGTAAGAAAAGATTTAAAGCTAGGTTAGTTGTGAAAGGATTTGCACAAAAAAGGGGCATCAATTTTGATGAGATATTTTCTCCTGTTGTTAAGATGACTTCTATCTGTACTATTTTAAGTCTTGTGGCTATTGAAGATTTGTATTTAGAGCAGCTTGATGTTAAAACAACCTTTCTTCATGGTGATTTGGATGAAGAGATATATATGGCTTAGCCACAACAATTTGTGGTCAAAGGTAAGGAGAACTTAGTGTGCAACTTGAAGAAAAGTTTATATGGCTTGAAGCAAGCACCTCGACAATGGTATCTAAAATTTGATAGTTTTATGCATAAGGATGGATATAATAGGTGTCATTTAGGTCATTGTGTTTATTTTAAGAGGTTGGATGATGACAACTACATTATTTTATGTTTATATGTTGATGATATATGCTTGTAGCTGGGTCTAACATGGATCACATTAAAGGGCTAAAACACCAGTTAGCACATGCATTTTCTATGAAGGATTTGGGGGCAAAAAACAAAATCCTTGGTATGAAGATTTTTAGAGATAGGAAGAATAGAACATTGATGCTATCTCAGGCTGATTATGTTGAGAAGGTGTTGCAATGTTTCTCTATGCAGAATGCTAAAGCTGTCAGCACACCTTTACCTGGTCATTTGAAGTTGACTAAGGAGATGTGTCCTAAGACACAATAAGAGGAGGATAAGATGTCTAAGGTACCCTATGCCTCAGATGTAGGAAGCTTAATGTATGCTATGGTATGTACTAGGCTAGATATTGCACATACAGTGGGAGTCGTTAGTAGGTTTATGAGTTATTAGGAATTGAGCATTGGAATGCCATCAAATGGATTCTCAAATATTGGAGAGGAACATCCAATAAGTGTTTACACTTTGGGGGCTCTACTACTAATTTACAGGGCTATGTTGATTGATTTGGCAAGGGATATTGATACTAGGTGGAGTACTACAGGTTATGTCTTTACTGCTGGTATGGCAGCCATGAGCTAGGTTTCTAGCTTACAAAAGGTTAATGCTTTATCCATTATAGAGGTAGAGTATGTAGCTACTATAGAGGTAGCCAAGGAGATGATATGGCTTTCGTTCTTCTTGGAAGAATTGGGACACCCTTAGAAGGATAATTATTTGTTTATAGATAGTCAAAGTGCCATTCATCTTACAAAGAATTCTTCTCTACATTCAAAGACCAAAAACATACAGTTGCGGTACCATTTCATTGAATTAGTTTTGGAGGATGGAAAATTAAAGTTGGACAAGATACATACAGATGATAATCTAGTAGATATGTTGACAAAGGTAGTCACAAGGGAGAAGCTAAATTCCTCTTCAGCTTCAGTTGGTCTTCTAGACTGAACATGAATACAAGAACAATAGAGTCTAGGGTGGTTTGATGCAGTGGGAGCCCCATGTGGTAGCGGTATATCTATAGGATCAATCTCCAAGTGGGAAATTATTGTTTAGTGTGGAGCTTGATCAGTCCCCAAGTGGGAGATTGTTAGATTGTGGTGACTAATCAGGAAAGTACTATACATACTTCATAAATTCTTTGGGGTAATGTGTTGTAAGCCTAAAATGACATAAAATTACTTGTATAAAAGGGCTTAGGGTTAGGTATTTTTACCAAGTGATGATGCAAAAATTTGTTCTTGTGGCAGTATTGAGCTATAGGGGATTACGGATTATAATCAGGTTATAATCACTAGATCGTAATAATACTAGACTTGCTATTTGGTGGACGTAGCCTAGGGATTGGGTGAACCACATTAAATCTTGGTGCCTTGTGTTCTTTTTTGTGTGATCTATTATTTTCTGTTATTGGTTATATTTGCATGTAATTTTTATTTCTATCCATGGTTTAATCCTAACAATCTCCCCCTTTGGCATTGATGACAAACCAATACCAACAACAATACCAAAAATAATTATCTCCCTCTATCAGTATGACCAACTTTTGTCCGATCTCTATCTGATGTCTCTACATTTCTCCCTGTTTGGTATAATTTCTCCCTCTTGGCTCTTGGTAACTATCTCTCTCACTATTTGTATTGTAGACATTTCTCCCTTCGAGTAATTTCCCCCTCTTTGACAACAATGCCAAAGACTTGTCATATTAACATGCTGAATTCTAAAATTCAAGTTCTCCCTCTATCATCTTACATGTGACTATAGAATATTTTGTTTTAGCTCCTTCCATACTTTAGGCAACTCCAAAAGTAAGATCCACTTCATCAAGTTTTAAGATACAACATTCAACTCAATTGATGCAGGACACTACTCTTGCTTCTTAAGTAGCTTTGGAAAAGGATATCACCCCTAGTTTACCTCTAAGATATCCATGTGCATCCTTAGATAAACATTTTGTGAATATATCAACTATCTGTTCTTTTGTATTCACATATTCCATTCTCACTTCTTTGTCTTGAACCAACTCTCTCAACTAATAATAATTGATTGCAATATGCTTTGTATTTGTATGCATCAAATGGTTCTAAGATATGATTATAACACTTATATTGTCATAGTAAATTACTATCAGTTTAATAATATCTTCCTTCATTCCTTTAAGAAACTATTTGATCCATACCACATTTGTGTAGTTCAACATAGCAACAACATATATAGCTTCAACAATAGATTGTGAAATACAATTCTATTTCTTACTAGTCCATGAGACTAATCTCTTTCCCAAAAAAATTCTCCACCACTTTTACTCTTTATGTCATCAATGTTTCCAACCCAGTCAACATTTGTATGTGCTTCCAAATCAAATCTATCATTCTTCTTGTAGTATAAACCATAATCTTCTATTTTTTTTAGATATCTCATTATTCTTTTGATAGCCATCAAGTGACTTTCCTTAAAATTTGCAAATAATCTTGCAACAATCCCAACAACTAGTACAATATCAAGTCTACTATGCACTACTTATTGTAATCTTCCAATCATAGAATTGTACAATAATTGGTTCACTTAAGTAGAATCATCAGTCTTGGATAGTTTATGTCCTATCACCATGGGTGTACTAGTTGGCTTAGAATCCTCCATATCAAATGTCTTCAAGATTTCCTTTACATATTTTTTCTAAGTAATGTAGATATCATATTTCATCTAATATACTTGTAATCCAACATAGAATTTAATCTCTCCAAACATAAAAATCTCAAATTCTTTCACCATTTCATTTGCAAATGCTTTTCACATTACATTTTAGCCTCCAAATATGATATCATCAACAAATATTTTAGCTAGCAAAATACCTTTGCCTCCTTCAGTCTTTAAGTATAAATTATTGTTGTCACTAGTCTTCTCAAAACCAATCTTCACACACTACTACATTTGGACCCTAATTATGATAGTAGGCCATCACGATGTTGATGGCCAACCATCACCCATACAACAAAATGCAAAATTGGACCCCCTCAGATGGACATTAGACTTTTGGCATTGCAAGTTGCGATGCCAAGCTCCTCTGTCACAATTGTGACACACAAAGATGTCACAAATTAGCATAAGAAATAGAGAAAAGGTTACCATCATATTGTCATACTTGCAATAGTCTACCATCGCAAGTATGCCATATAACAGTTTCTCCAAGTTGTCACAATTGTGACAATGCGTGATAGAAATGACAAGAGTGAGGCAAAAATCTATTGCATTCTACCATCACAAATGTGATGACTGTGTGATGAAAATGTTGTTCACACAACATCATGTTGTCATACATGGTATCACAATTGTGACAACTTGTTGATAATTTTTTTTAAAAATTGTTGTTGTGGACCACAGTTCTATAATGCAAATGTCCACATTCAAGGTGAGCCCCACAAGTTTTAGACTCTTTTTCACTGTGGATCCAACAAATATTAAGTATACGTTCAAGACTAAAATTGATAACTATTTATAGGTTAGTGTTATGAATTGGACTTATGAACTTATAGTTTTGCTCATGAGAATCAGTGTCGATTTCTAGTTGATGGTATTTTTAAAACATATAGCCAAGTATAGAGACTTCAAAATAAATCTACAATTTGCATTTGGCTCATTTCATCAACTTGGCTGGTCTTGTAATCGAATTGAGGGGTTTAAATTAAAGAGAAGGTGATGACTGTACATTCATGTAGATGATTAGTTGAATTGTGGGAAATACATTCTTTTGATTGGAATTATTCACAACTAACATAGAATATAAAAATATCGAATCAAGAAATTCCAATCAAAACTTTTGGGAATGATTTTTTTGACAAAAGTTCAATAGCCAACTCAAATATCACAGTAGAAACATTTAAGTAGTCATAAAATTTTACAAGTGACATTTCAATATATTTAATCTCATTGTTTGAACCTCACGAAAAATGCCATCTGCAAGTCACTTTCACTTCATATAGATGTTTATGTGAAATGACTTAAAAGTTTCTAAAATCAATCCAACAAATCCATTTTGTGCAAATGTTGAAGTTAGTTCCTGTCATTTATCAAGATCAATACTCTTTGAGGCATTATGTCAAATGGAGTGAATGTGTTTCTATCTATGCTACCACATTTCTGCTAGGAATTTTATCATATAATTGACATGCAATTGATGTGCAAGTTTCAGATCTCCGTATCTTTGGACTTTCTACTAAATAGCCTGGACATTACCTATGACTCAATATTATGTATGGACATCTATCAATAATATTTTGGGAAATTCAAAGATCTGAAGGCCTTCTCAAAAAAAATTATGCAAAGGTTGCAATCATTTCATTCTATGGGTAGTTGTTACTTCCAAGAATTTAATAAAACAATTCACATGTATCCACATTGCATGTATGTTTACCAAAGCATTCAATCAACTCACTCTTTTTCTAACAAATTATTTCACCCTATGCCAAAAGGATGCATTCGAGTTGGTCCTAAATTTGCAAATCAGGCCTAATCTTGCTCAATCTAGGTGAAGGGAGTTAGAAGAAAAACCAAATTCCCATTCTTTGATACTATTTCATAGCTTGAAAAGAGTTTCTAAATATGTAATTTAATTTGGGGGTCATTTAGGATTTGTAGGAGAAAAAATTCAAATACCTCATTAGGAGGGCTAATTTTACCATGACTCTTTCAACCCTTACCGCTACAAATTGGATTGTGGGTTTTTTCATGGATAAGAACCAACATATCTGTGGTTAAATGTTGAGTCTAAGTAACATATAAACACATTTATTCTCTATGAGAAATTCTAATTTGATTGTATCCTAGTTTGTTTGGTCGGAGAGTTTGTAACTCTACCAAGAATTGTTGGATTGTCTTATTAGATACCTTAGGAAGGCCACTAATGAGTAAACTATTGGATGGTCATTAAGACCTTGTTAAGAAAAAATGTGTTTGGTTAGTTAAACCACAATCCCCTCTACATCATATTAGTATCAAATCCATTATTGTTGTGATCGGTTTGGTATATGTTAGTCACCAAAGAATCATTATTTCTAGAAATATCAGAGGCCAACACAATGACTAAATATCAAAATGTAGTACTCTTATTTCAGTTTTAATTGCTATCCTTTATTTGTAACAGATTGAGTAATGATCTAATATTCATGCATATAATCAGTCAAGAAAGGATCTGATACAATAATGTTGATACATGAAATGGATTGAGTATATTATCCATTCTTCTTATATGCATATCAATGACCCAAGCTTATAATAATATTGGTTAAAGTCAAGTAATATGATCTAGGCCATTTTTATGAAGCAATTCCATGAATGAACATGGCTCCACATCATGGAGACATGCCCTTCCATGACATGTCTCCTTCATAATATACTTATACCAATTTCTCAAAGCTAAGAGACATCCTTTCATGACATGTTTGATGATTTTAGACTTGATGAATAATCAGAACTGTGATCTTTGACATGGTATCAGAGCCTAGTTAAGAGAATGATCAGATTTATTTAGAGAGATACCTCTTCTATAATGACAAGTTCTATGGAGTTTGAAATCATTTCTATTGATGTTTGTCGATACAAGCTTGACTATCTCAAGAGTTTTCTACTCTTTCTTGAGATAATGACTATACTCCAATATTAGACAATAGTAGGCAAGATCATAGAGTAACCTAAACACAAGACGGATAACCAGTTTAAACAAAACTTAAATTGGTCTAGTTGGTGATTAAATTTGTGTACTTGTTGATTAATTGAGTTTGACTATGGCATCCTTCTACAATATTTGAAACCAATAGGTTCACATAGTTAGTTGTCATGCAATCATAGGTTAATCTTGAGCTTCACTTGGTTTTGAGCATAGTTTAATATTCTCTACTAATCACAACCAACCACTTGAAGGTGGAAGCTCATTTGGCCCCACCCCCCAACATCTAAATTCCCCATTCACATCTAAAATTCATTCATTCTATTAATAAAATATAACATTCAATAACACATTAGTTTCATTAGAACATTCACATTAACATTGAGACATAAGATTAATTAGAACATTCACATGAACATTCAATAGAACATAAATAAAACATCTATACATAAACATCAATCATTATGCAATAAGTTACACAAATAAGTTACATAAGTTAAATGAATCATTTATTTTTTATTTATTTTTTGGTTTTTTGTCCTTCCCTATATTATTGTAGAGGCATATCCATGTCACCATCAATATTTATTCTCACTTGTGAATGTGTACTTGCTATCCTTTGCAAAGGAAAGTTCTCTGCAATAACAAATAAAAGGGTTACGCTTAAAAAATTGAGACTTTAAAGAATATTGTAGCACTCTTTACCTTGTCCAACCATATCATCTTGCTCGCCAACTTGGACCTCATCACGCTTATTAGGAACAACCTTTGCAATCCCTACAACTATAATAGAAGATGCTTTTTAATCGCAACACATATTATAGTTAAATTTGTATTATGACACCAAATTCAATTTAAAATGTTTACTTGTATCAATAATTTAGAAATAAAAAATTTAATAGAAAATATATACCTTCAGCACTAGGATCCACAATCTAATTGCCACATCTACGGTGCTCTGTTGATGTATCAGGATTGGCAGGCTACAATCCAATGTAAATAACTAGTGTATTTTCAACAATATACACATATAAATGCAAGAAAAATATGAAGAAATGTTAATCATTCATTTTAATATGTACAAATATATTCAATTTAAATTTTGAAACAAATATATAATCATTGTTGTTAGGATAAACCCATAGACAAAAGTAACAATTACATGCAAATACAAACAATATCAGAAAATATTAAATTGCACAGAAGAAAACACAAGACACCAAGATTTAACATGGTTCACCCAAATCTTGGGCTACATCCACCAAACATTAGGTCCAATATTATTACAATCCAATGATTACTACCTGATCACAATCCGTAATCCCTTACAACTCAATACCACCGCAAGAAGCAATTTTTGCATCACCCACAATAAAACAATCCCTAACCCTAAGCCCTTTTATATGAGTATGTTTTTTGCTTTAGGGTTAAAGTTAGTTACAACATGTCGGCCATAAAATGCCAATATAGTAGCCCCAAAAAAATTTATTGGGGGCTTGGCCCTCGAACCCCTATAGCCATGGCCTAATAGCCTCAGCTGAATTGGGGGTTGCCGCCCCCAAACCGCTGCTCGAGCCCCCTAAACCCCGTTGAGGAATTATGGTGTATGTATAGTACTTCCATGATCAGTCACCAAAATTTAACAATCTCCCACTTGGGGACTAATCAAGATCGACACTAAACAACAATCTCCCACCTGGAGATTGATCCTGTAGCTATGCCGCTACTCCATGAGGCTCCCATTGGATCAAATCACCTTGGTCTCTGTTGTTCTTTTATTCCTATTCAGTCTAGAAGACCAACCAAAGTTGAAGAGGAGTTTAGCTTCTCCCTTGTTACTACCTTTGTAAACATATCCACTAGATTGTTATCTATATGTATCTTGTCCAACTTTAACTATCCATCATCCAAAATTGACCAAATGAAATGGTATCACAACTGTATGTGTTTTGTCTTTGAATGTAGGGTAGAATTCTTTGCAAGATGAATGCAACTCTGGCTATCTGTTAAAAAATAATAACCCCTCTAAGGGTGTCCCAATTCTTCCAAGAAGAACTTAAGCCATATCATCTCCTTGGCTACCTCTATAGTAGCAACATACTATACCTCTATAGTGGATAAAGCATTAACCTTTTGCAATCAAGAAACCTAGCTCACGATTGCTCCATTAATAGTAAATACATAACCTATAGTACTTCGCCTGGTATCAATATCCCCTACCAAATCTGAGTCAATATATCCCTAGAAATCAATAGTAGAGCCCCAAAAATGTAAACACTTATTGGATGTTCCTCTCAAATATCTAAGTATCCATTTGACTGCATTCCAATGCTTAATTCTTGGATGACGCATATACCTACTAATGACTCCCATTGCATGTGCAATATTTGGCCTTGTACATACCATAACATACATCAAGATTCCTACAGCTAAAGCATAAGGTACCTCGGACATCTTATCCTCCTCTTCTTGTGTCTTGGGACACATCTCACATCTCCTTAGTCAACTTCAAATGACTAGGGAAAGGTGTGCTAATAGCTTTAGCATTCTCCGTAGAGAAATGTTGCAACACCTTCACAATATAATTAGCCTGAGATAATGTCAATGTTTTGTTCTTTGTATCTCTAAAAATCTTCATACTAAGGATTTATTTTTTTTCCCCCAAATTGTTCATAAAAAATTCATGCACTAACTAGCATTTCAACCCCTTAATGTGATCCATGTTAGACCTAACTCCAAGCATATCATCAACATATAAACATAAAATAATGTAGCTATCATCATCCAACCTCTTAAAGTAAACACAATGATTTGAATGACACCTACTATATCCATGCTCATGCATAAAACTATCAAATTTTAGATACCATTGCCGAGGTGCTTTCTTCAAGCCATATAAACATTTCTTTAATCTGCAAACTAAGTTCTCCTTACCCTTGACCTCAAATCCCTATGGTTGTGCCATATATATCTCTTCATTCAAATCACCATGAAGGAAGGTTTCTTTAACACCAAGCTACTCCAAATGCAAAGCTTCAATAGCCATAATGCTTAAAATAGTGCAAATAGAAGTCATTTTAACAATAGGAGAGAATATCTCATCAAAATCAATGCCCTTTTTCTATAAAAATCCTTTTAGCACTAACCTAGCTTTAAATCTTTTCTTACCCCCATCCTCTTCTTTCAAATTGTAAACCCATTTATTTTGTTAAGCCCTTTTACCTGCAGGCAACTTGCATAAATCCCAAGTCTTATTTTTTAGCAAAGAGTTCATTTTGTCCTTCATTAAAAACTACGACTAAATCTTAGTATCCACCTATACAACTTCATCATAACATTTAGGTTTAGCAGCATCAATAAGTAAAATAGAGTACAAAGAAAGAGAAAATCTTTTTGGAGGTCTATTTAGCCTTGTTGACCATCTAACATTCACTAGGGTGTGTGGTATTTATTGTTATGGTTGTTGCACATCATGAGTAATTGTTGGAACATCATCTAAGACTACATAATAATCTTCTTTCTTCTAATGTTGCTGCAATAGTTCTTTGTACAACATTTTCTAATTGAATATGACATCCCTACTTATTACAATTTTATGATTTTCAAAATCTCAAAGCTTATAACCAAATTCATCAATACCATATCCAACAAATACAAATTTCTTTGACTTAACTTCCAACTTGGTTCTATTTTTAGAATCTATATGAGCAAATGTTTCACAACTGAAGGTTCTGAGAAAAGAATAACTCACCTTCTTACTAGTCCATGCTTCCTCTGGAATACCACAACCTAAGGGAGTAAAGTAACCTCTATTAATTAAATATATAGTAGTATTGACAACCTTTGCCCACATGTTTAAGGTCAACCCTACATGCAACCTCATGCTCCTTGCACGCTCTATTATAGTCTTGTTCATGTGTTAAACACTCCATTGTCTTATGGAGTCCTTGGAATAGTTTTCTATCTATGAATACCATTAGTGGAGCAATAATCTTCAAATTCATGACTGCAATACTCACCACCATTATTAGATCTGAGACATTTAATTTATTACTAGTCTCATTTTCAACCAAGCATTTATATTTCTTAAAAGTTTGAAACACATTAGTTTTTTTTCTAAGGAAATAAACCCATACTTTTCTAGTTACATCATTAATAAATGTAACATAATAATGAGAGCCACCAAGACAAGATACCTAAGCTGGTCCCCATACATTTGTATGCACAAGCTCTAATTTCTCACTTTTATTTTCCTTCTCAGTCTTCACAAATCTTAGTCTCTTTTATTTTCCATACACACAACTTTCACAAAAATCCATATTAACACATTTTAAACCTGGTCAAACTTTCTTTGAATGAAGTACTTTCATACCTTTCTCACTTATGTTTTCAAGTCTATTGTGTCACAATGTTGTCTCAAAATCTACGAGAGCTATTTGTTCTTCCTACTCCATTGCAACAATTATCCTTGAACATTCATTTTCTCTGAAAAAAATCAAAGTAGAAGGAACAATATGATTTGTACAAAGATATAAAGGTGCTTACGTTCACACCTTTTGCTACTACAAGGGAACCTTTTAAAACTTTCCAATTTTTGTCATTAAAAGTAACTACACAACCCTCATCACCAAGTTGCCCAATTGAAATTAAATTCCTACTCAACCTTCGAACATTTCTTACCTCATGTAGTAGCCAATGATTCCCATTTTGCAACTTAATCTTAATTTTTTCCTTTCTAAAAATTTGAGAGGGTTCATTCTCCCCAAATAAACAAGCCCAAAATCCCCTTGGACATAATCAATGAAATAACCTCTATGAGGTGTAGCATGAAATGAAGCACCAGAATCTAAGATCCATGAATCATCAATACTTTCTAAAGATAGAACCAAAGCATCCTCTTCAAATTTTTTACTCACCACATTTGCCTCTTTGTTCCCTTCTAGTTATCTCTTTCATTTTTCTTTCGAGTCAAGCAATATTTCTTCTTATGCTCTGGTTTCCCACAGTACCAATAGTCATTTGGTCCTCTCGATTGAGACCTCTTCCCTTTTGACTTTCTTGTTGATTTTCCATGATTTCTATAATTATTTTCTCTCTCAATCATTCTGCCTCTACTTTGTGCATTCAAGCACTTCCTAATGTAGATCTACCTGAGGTTTTCCTATGAGTTTCCTCACTCAAAACAACACTGATTACATCATCATATTTTAGGGTATTAGATCCAGAAACAAAATTACTCATAGCCATTACCAAGCCATTCCAACTTTCAAGCAAAGAACACAAAATCAAGAGAGTCATAATCTCTTCATCAAAACTAATACCCACAAAAGAAAACTAACTAGTAACAATATTAAACTCATTTAAATGATCTACAATAGATCCACCTTCTACCATTTTTATATTACATAAATGATTCATGAGAAATACCTTATTTGAAGTAGAGGGCTTTTCATACAATTTTGCTAAGGTTTCCATCAACTCTTCCATTGTCTTTGCTTTTGTAATTTTAAATGTCACTGGTAGTGCCAAGCATAATCAAATGCTTCCAAGTGCCTTTCTATATAAAATCTTCTAGTCCTCATTTTTCATAGTTCTTTGGTTCTTAGTTTTTCCTTCGAATAACTTTCATAAATCCTTTTGATATATAGAGTCCTCCTTTTGCATCTTTCATAACTGAAAGTTCTACCCATTAAACTTGTCGATCCTTAGTTTACCCTCATTTGCCATACCTCCCACTCAACTGTGAGACTTTCCTATAGAGGATAACTAAAAAAGAAACTTGGTTCTAATACCACTTGTTAGGATAAAACCATAGATAGAAGTAACAATTACATGCAAATATAAACAATATCAGAAAATATTGAATTGCACAGAAGAGAATAGAAGATACCAAGATTTAATGTGGTTCACCCAACCCTAGGCTACGTCCACCAAATAGTAAGTCTATTATTATTACAATCCAATAATTACAACTTGATTAAAATTTGTAATCCCTTACAACTCAATACCATCGCAAGAAGAAATTTTTTCATTACCCATAATAAAACAATCCCATCCTAAGCCCTTTTATACAAGAATTTTTGTTTCTTTAGGGTTAAAATTAGTTACAACATGTCGGCCATAATATGTTGGCCATAAAATGTCAAACCCCATCAACGAATTATGGAGTATGTACAATACTTCCCTGATTAGTCACCACAATCTAACAATTGTTTCGTTACTTAACACAAAAATAACAACTTATATTTTTGGAACTTAATATCAAATACAATAATTGCTAAAGTATTCAATTTGAAATAAAAATCAATTGACTTATTTATTTCATCGATAGATCTAGTAGAAGAACCTTGCACACTCATTGCTTGGAGTCATTTAGCGATGGCTATATAGCCTTGTTTGTAGGCTAATTTCTTGTCCTCTTAAGAGATTTTTTTAAAAAACTCCATGGCCTACATTTTTTCTTGGTATCATGAATTTATTTTGTAATCAATTTCATCAAGAACAATTTGTTTACAATTTATAAATATTTACTTATACTTACAACTCATGTAGTAAGTTTTGAATATCCACCAAAGTCGAGCTTGTGCTAGCCGTGGTTCTATTTTCTTGCTTCAGTTGCCACATCACATAAGTATTAAGAGTAATTATTACATAATTTCATTCTTAATATTATGACATACCTTCTTTCCTTGAGTGGTGTCGATTCTCCATCATCTAATGCTTTTTTAGCAGTGGCATCTTTCATAAGATTCTCTGACTTAATAATGGGAATACAAGGGTCCACTGATAACAAGAGTTTTCTTCATTTGGGTCCTATAGTTGAACCTAATATACTTCAAAGCTTGGCTCACTTTCTCAAGGAGCCTAAGTCTTTGAAAGATTTCAGGTACAAAAAGTGATGTCATGGAATTAATGAGTTGGTCCTTTAACTCTTTC
Source organism: Cupressus sempervirens (assembly GCA_028749045.1). Lineage (NCBI taxonomy): Eukaryota > Viridiplantae > Streptophyta > Pinopsida > Cupressales > Cupressaceae > Cupressus > Cupressus sempervirens. The sequence goes on along the minus strand of CM053785.1, from coordinate 251,445,316 downwards.
GCTTGCAAATTCCACCTTTTAAGAAAACAAAAAAACTGTTAGGTTCATAAATGAACCAAACCTACCTTTTAATTTACTTGAACAAATTGATCAAATTGCAATGAAATCAGAATATGATACCTTGTGCATATGGTCAGCCCAAATATATGCAAACATTCATCATTAAGTTTTTCATAAAAAATATTATTCCTTGCAAAATAATAATGTGATTAGTATTTATTGTAGGGAACTACACAGGAGTTTAGTGAATTTGATTATGAGTATAAGATCGTATAATAAAAGAAAGGATCAATCTTTAAAGTACCTAGAAGTTGGGTTACTTTTAGGGGAAGACCATCTTCATTGCTAATGAGCAATTAATAACAATTATTTAATGTTCTCATCCATCTAACATGGGAAAACTTAGGAATGTCCTCATCACCTCTTGCATAAAATGAATCCAATATTACAAAATTCCCCCTAAGAAATAATAGTTCAAGAGAAACAAACACATGAAAAGTGAGAGAGAAAAAGAGGAATAAACTTACTAATAGGTGGTGCCACTGCATCTGTCACTGAGCTACGTGTTGTTGAATTGTAGTCGACAGTGCCTCTTGGGTTATGTTCCTTGTTCTAGGCAGTATAGTGAATAGAGGATCAACAATAGGAGCTGAAAAATGAGATTGTTAGAGCACAATAAAAGAAGATTGTTAGAGCTATTAAAATATGTATTGTTCATTAAAAACACATGTGTAGGATAGAACATGCAATGTACTTGAACCACTTGAAGTATCATCCTCTAGGGGATCTCCCCTTAACATCCTTACCATCCTCTGAAAAAATAACACATGCAATTTATTTAATGACATAAATAAAAGAGTATACTATAGAAACCATTATTGAAATTTTTTTATAATTAAAAACTACATTAATACTTATTGAGTATGTGTGAAGTAGGGTCAACAACCTATGGATTATATCTTCTGTTGTAGGAGTCTGAGATTGACTTAATTTCACTTTTGATAATTTTTTTTCCTATATCATTAATACAATTTTTCAATGCAACCACATGATGAGCAGATGAATTAAAATCAATCGTAAATTCAACCAGCTCATCGTGGCATGACTCCTCGTCCTTGTGGACTACTTTTTCCTTTCCCTTCCTGAATAACACTCATTTGTGAGAGCAATATTATTAGCTCTATATTCAAAATAAATCCAAAATAGTAGTGAAGAATAAAACATAATAAAAAATACACATTAACATATTTTTGGTATCTAATTTGTACAACAATAATGAGTTTTACCTGTTAGGAAGAAGAACCATCATTGTCGTGTAGATCCTATGGGTGTTGATCCATATCATACCCCTGCATTTGAAAAAAAATTATTGAGACATGTTAAAACACATGTTATTATTCTAAGTTAGCAAAAGAAATACAAATTTAATGGTGTGTTTATCTTCATTGCTTGGAGTTGATTTTAAATGTGCATAGTATGTACCACCTTGCCCATGATAGTGGCTTTGTTTGTATCTATGAAATTCAAATTATAGTCAATAAGAAGCTCTTTGCCTCCATGCATTGAATTTATCACACATACAAATGCACGATTTCCCTCGCGTGCCTCAAATATGCAATTGGGTGGCTTCTTAGTTGACGCAGGTCATGTACTATTTATAAAACTTGCAATATTCCCTGATGCTTTTGGCCTTCCATCAATGTATATAGCTGATATTTTACTTTTTTCACTAACTTTTTGTTGTATATAATTTTCCATGAGTGCATACCTACACATACATTTTTTATATCTAACAATCTACATCCAACTATTGTAATCATAGCAAGGTTCGACATACTACATCAATTCAACAACCTTGTTGTAAGAGACCTTTATGTCATCCATAAAAAATAGGCCCAAACCATGTAATGAGGATGGTGCTATGTGATATATCCTCTCTCCAACACAAAAATCAATGTTTATTAGAGGAAGTTCTTTGGGGAACCATTATTACTGTAGATGTTTGTACCTAAAGGGCACATCAAAGTTTCCTTTACTCTCATCATGGGAAAATTTTATGGGCTTATTGAATTTTGTGTGATATTTTGACCTCGATTCAATCTACTTTATTTAGACATACTAAATGTCTCACTTTCTTCTTCCATTCCTACATTTTCCTAGCTCGAGGAAAACAAATATGAGAAATACTTATTTGCTGGTACCTAGACTCCACAAAATAAGAGAGATAGGTGTCAAAGAGAGAGATATTTTACAAATGGTAAAAGACATTAATCTCTATGGGGTGTACTAACTTATACTTGATGATCCATGAGCTTGTGTGGGATGCTGGTGAAAGGGCTTCATGTTTCTGTAATAGTAAATTAATTGTCTTATGTTAGCTAAAAAAATCATGATACATATACTCAAAATTACATCAAATATTAGCATCACATATGAATTATAAATAGTAAAACGTTATAATCATCATCATCGTCCTTGATCATCATCATCCTCCTTCTACTCCTCATTGTGATTAGATGAAGCATCATTTGCATCGGGATCATCATCTGCTTAATGTTTATATCTACACATGGTTTTGAAAGAAAAAAATGGTGTAATTAATGTGTCTATCTACAAAAATATTGGACATGTTGTACTTAATGTTTATATCTGCACATATGGTTTTGAAATAAAAATTTGGTGTAATTAATGTGTATATCTAGGACATGTTATACTTAATGTTTATATCTGCACATATGGTTTTGAAAGAAAAATTTGGTGTATTTATGCCTCTTCATTATGATTTTATTCAAGGGAAGCCCATCAATGGTAATAGAAAACATAATGCATTTTCTAAGAGTTTACAATTGTTCAACAAAATTAATGTTTTACAAGAAAATGCACCTAAAGAATTGTTAGCTCAAAACCAAGAGCATGGTGTTGATATTAGATCTACCTTTCTATCTCCTAATGGGTTGGGTTATTATTATTTGTCCTCATTAATTTCACTTTGATAGCCATGTTAGGGAGGTGATCTAACCTAGTTCATCCTCATGACTTTGAAGTCCCTAATCATGATCTTGGGCACTCAAATTAATGTCCAAGACATTTTCGCCTCAGGGCCCTATTTGATCATCATTTGAAATGGCCTCAATGACAACCACAAAATGTCTCTCACTATGTTTATAGGTTTAGAGTTAATGTTACTCAACTCTTCACTGAAGTTATTCTTCAACATTGTTGACTTCCATTGTTGGGCCATGGTATGGAGCCTTTATATCCAACAATTCATTATAAGTTGGGGAATGCACTTCATGCCTAGCATGCAAGTGATGCATCTCCTAAATCCTTCAACTAACCTAAATCCTTTCTTCTCCCAACTAGATTGTTTCTCTATTGTTATATATTGTAGAATAGATTTTCAATTTTTTTTCTCCATGTTTTAATGATGCATAGAAAACCCATATCATCTTAGGATAACACTAAGGAAAGTGGTTGCACAAAAAAATACCTTCTTAAGTACCCTTGCACAATGAAATCCTCTCATCTTGAATCAATTGTTAAATATAGTGAACATGCTGATTTCAATACACTTAATCGTTTGATGTTCCACTAGATTGCACAAAATATGAATATCACTCTAATTATCACATAATTAGTCACACAAGAAGATAGTTATCAAACTAGTATTATTTATTCATCATTTTATACATAATTAGTTGCACAAGAGGATATATATCAAACTAGTATTATTTATTCATCATTTTATACATAATTAGTCACCACAATTAAAATTAAAGCCTATTACCTCACCTACAATTGGATTTAATATATCTAGTTTAAATGTATGTTTAGTAGCTCCAAAGACAAAAAGTAAATTAATTGAAAAGTTGCTATGACATTATAATAATTTACATAGATGGAAAAAAAACTTAATCTCTTCATACACATAGATGGAAACAAATAACTTTCCTAGTTTGTATCAAAAAATAAAATTTACATGAGTAATATGTATAATTTATTGACCTTTTAATTACATATGCACTCAAAAATCAACATCAACAATTACATACATTAATGTGGAATTAGAATTTTTTCCATGCCCAAAGAGGATTTATTTGTACTTCCTATAACTTCCACCAATCCATGCAAATTAGAAAAGAAATAAACCCTTGCAACATTCACTTCAAATATATCGTTATGGCTTAAAAACAATAATCTCTAGTATCAAATGAGAAGAAAAAAACCTCAGGATCTATAATGGTGAATTCGACCCCAAAGTAAAGCTTCAACACTAAAGTAAAGCTTCAACAAAAATGCAAGTGATAACCCACATGATGTTCTGCAATTATCAAGAAAATGAGTGGAAGCTTGAGTGCCAATATTGAGGAAAATGAGTGGTACAATTTTCACTAACCCAATTTTTTTTGTTTTTTGACAAGTAAAAAAGTGGAATAGGAATAAGTATTCCAATTCCACCTATTTAGGTGGACTTGGGATACTCTTTTTTTTTTGGGTATAAATGGAATACATATTCCTATTGTATGCTTATTCCCAATTCCTAATTGCTACACCCTAATGGAGAATTCAAAGATTTTAAGAATAGACAAATGCCTATTCCAGCTGTATTCTTGTTGCCAAATGGGCCCTAAGTAAAGTGATGTGGAGTTCAATGTTATGGAATATGTATGCAATTGGATCCTTTTTTTTAAAGCTGATGGTTCATTTTATTGTACGTAATATGATGACAATTCTACAGGAATTTGTAATCGACCTGGCTAATCAACAACTAGACCAATTTAACTAGGTTATGGCTTGTTTCTTTCTCAAAATATTTGCTATGATATGTTTTTGTAAAACTTCTTCTGAACTCTGCCCTTTTTCATGGTCTACATTATTTCTATATAGAATCTTGAGGTAAGTCACTTAGCACAGGTTGAGTGAGTTTTATTGTTTTATTATTTGAATTCTAGAATATGTACCTATTCTAATAACAGTTCTACAAGAATTTGAAATTAACCCAGCTAATCAATGACTAGACCAATTCAATTAGGATATGGCTTGTTTCTTTCTAAAAATATCTGCTATGAAATGTTTTTTTTAAATTTCTTGCAAACTTTGCCCATTTTTTGTGGTTTGCATTATTTTTGTGTAGGATCTTGAGGTAAGTCACTTAGTACATGTTGAGTGAGTTTTATTGTTTTATTATTTGGATTCTAGAATATGTACCTAATATGATGATAGTTCTATAGGAATTTGTAATCAACCCAACTAATCAAGAACTAGACCAATTCAACTGTGTTATGACATGTTTCTTTCAAAAAATATCTGCTATGATATGTTTTTGTAAAATTTCTTGTGAACTCTACCCCTTTTTTGTGGTCTACATTATTTTTGTGTTGGGTTTTGAGGTAAGTGACTTAGCATGGGTTGAGTGAGTTTTATTGTTTTATTATTTTGATTCTAGAATATGTATGTAGTTGGATTATTTTTCCCATTGTGAGATAATATGTAATAAGCACCTTAAAAGAGATCTATCTGACTATATAAATAGACACATGTTTAGAAGGAAATATAAAGACATACATGTTTACAAGAAAAAGAAAAAAATATTTACATTTGTACCTCTTCTTGCTTCTTTAAGAAAATCACAAAAAAAGGGCGTGTAGATCACAAGGGCATGACATGAGAAAGAAATCATAGAGCAAGAGCACAACATGACAATGAAATCGTAGAGCAAGGGCACAATATGATAATGAAATTGCAGAGAAAGGGAATGATAATGAAATGCAGAGATCACAAGGGCACAACAACCAAATACACAATTCATTAGGGAACAACAACATTCACAACTCTCCACCCTCGTTCAGAGCTCTCCACCCCTTTCGTATGCAAATCTCAACAATCAAAACAAATGGAAAATAATTAAAGTCATATTTTGTTTTTTTTTTTTATGCTCATGAGGGTGTCATAAGTGTGATTCCACCATCACCATTGCAACAATGATGGGGAGAACTGAAAAAAAAAATGAAAATCAACACAAATTACATTACCGTCGCAAAATGTTGTCGTAATTTGACCCCAAATGTTGTAGTGACAAGATAGTGTAGCCTTCTATACCATGCTCTAGGCACTTACTTTAAACCACATAAAGCCTTGTGTTTTCTACATACCATATTCTTCTTGTTTGGATCAACAAATCCCTCTAGATGTTCAATATAGACCTCCTCTTCTAGTATCTCATTCAGAAATGTTGACTTCACATCTATTTGATAAACTTTGAATCCTTTGTATGTAGAGTAAGCAAGTAGAGTTCTTACTCCTTCTAGTCTTGCAACTAGGGAAAATGTCTCTCCATAATCAATTCCCTCTTCTTATGCACATCCTTTGTAAACTAATCTTACTTTGTTCCTTATCACTTTGCCATTCTCATCTAGTTTGTTTTTGTATACCCACTTGGTTCCAATAAAATTCTTGTTCTGTGGTCTAGGCAGCAATGTTTGAATTTTGTTCTTTTCAATATAATCAATTTCTTCTTTCATAGCTTGGATCCAATCTTCATTTTCTAATGCATCCTTCACTGATCTAGGTTCATGCATACTTAGTAAGCATGATTCATTTCTCAATTTTTTTTTGGTCATTTATCTACCTTCTTTATCTCCAATGATTTTTTTAGCTGGGTGATGTCTTCTGACATATTTTGATAGCTTTGGTTTTGATCTTCTTTCTACAATAGATCTTTCATCAATCTCAAAATCACTATGTACCTCTCTATCATGTAATTCTGCATGTCTTTCTTGCAAATTGATCTCTGTATCAAAATGAATATGCTTTTTTCTATAACTCAACTCTTGACTACAAATCCACACTTGAATGAAACTCAACATCCATATGTCATAAAACCCTCATCAATAGGCATATCTTCATAAAAGTACACAAAGGTTTTGTACTCTTCACATTCCTTCTTAGATTCAACTTCATGTACCTCTACATATTCATCAAATTTTACATTTTCACTTTCCACAAATTTGTTAGTGTTAATATTCAAATACTTATAAGCTTTACTTCTTGTACAATATCCAAAGAATATACCTTCTTCAATTTTTGCATCAAATTTACAATTTATGTTGTCCTTAAGAATGTAACATTTTCTTCCAAATACTTTAAAATATTTGACATTGGGAGAGTATCCATACCATAGCTTGAAGGGTGTGGAATTTGTATCTTTCTTGACTTGTACTCTGTTCAAGGTATAGACAACTGTACTTACATCTTCTCTCTAGTATTTCAAAGAAACATTCTTCTCCATCATCAGTGTTCAAGCACAATCCATCACAGATCTATTCCTCCTTTTAGAAATTCTATTTTGTGGAGGGGTTCTAAGTGCAAAAGATTGTCTTTTGATTTCTTTTTCATTACAGAATATCTCAAACTCATTTGATGTAAATTTGCCAACTTTGTTAGATCTCAAACATTTTAGTCTTTTACTTGTTTCTTTTTCAACTCCAACTAAGTACCAATTAAACATTTGAAAAGAATCATATTTTTGTTTAAAAAATATATCTGTCATCATCCTAGAATAATCAACAAATAAAATAATGTACTTGTCACCTTTGTAGCTTTTCAAATCAATTAGCCCACATAAATCAGTATGTACTAGTTCCAAAATTTCCTTATGAGTATGAGTCTTACTTTTGAAAGTAGATTTTGTCATTTTTCATAGCCGACATTATTTGCAAATCATATTATTAGGTTTCTTAAACTTTGGCAAACCTTTGGATCTCTTCATTTTACTGATATTGATTAGATTATCAAAATTTACATAACCTTTTGTGCCATAGCCACATATCATCAATTTCTACAAAAAGACAAGTAGCATTATTCATGTTAAGATAAAATTGATTACCTCTAGTCTGATCTCCATTTCCAATTAGTTTTCCATCATTTTCATATATCTTTTCTTTCCTATTATCAAATTCAACCTTGCAACTTGAACTATTTTTTTGTAACACACTCAACAGGTTATATTTAAGTCCTTCTAGATAGTAAGCATTGTCACACATGATCTTATCTATCAATCTAATTGATCTTTTTCCCTTTTATCAAACGTGGTGCATCATTACCAAATCTTACACTATTTCTATTGTAATATTAAAGGGTAATGAACTTACTTTTGCCTCCATTCATGTGATGTGAACATCCACTATCAATGATCCATCTATCACTCTTTTTCACATGAGAAACTAATGCAGTCACCTCATCTTGATCTAAGTCATCTTTCATAGCAACATATTCAACTTCATCATCATGGTCATTAGATTCATCATTTGATTCTTCTTCAGCAATGTAGTAGGCTTTGTTTCCTTTATATTTATAGTCTTTTTTGTTCTCATCTCTTTTACTTTTGTATTTGTCTCCACCTCTATTGTTCTTCTTTTGTGGACACCTTGCAACAATATGACCAACCTCATTACAATTGAAACACATGATAGGAAATTTACCTTTGTATTTTCCTTTGCCTTTGTGAAATCTCCTAGCTAATAATGCTTCAAGTTCTTCTACATCATCCTGATTTGTATCACTATCACTAGACATATGCTTAATCTTTTTCTTCTTCTTATCTTTAGGTTCTTTTAGTGTCAGTTTAGCTTCAAAAGTAGAATCAATACTCTTAGATTTAAAATTATGAAAATTGGAAGTCCAAAAGTAGCTAGTCTTCTAAACAAACCTTGAAGTGTTAGATTGCTACTAGGGGTACACCTCATAATTTCAGAGACTCCAATAGCATACATAGGTAGTAGGGTTCTCAAAAAATTTCTTATCATAGTCTCATCATCAATGATTTCATTTGGTCCTCTAATTGCATTAAAAATATCCTTGACTCTTGTACACTATTATACTATGGTTTCACCTTCTTGCATTCTCATTTCATCAAACTTTCCTCTTAAACTTTTAGCTTTGAATCTCAAAATATTCTTATCTCCTCCATAAATTATCTTTATAGCATCCCACATCTTTTTTGCAGTATCACATCCTTTGATGTCCTCAAATTGTGTTTTTTTTTTTTTCAAATCATCAGCAGTAGTAACACCAGCAAGATCCACATGTTCAATAGTGATAGTGGAGTTAATATAATCTCCAAGTCCTCCAAGGTGAAGTTTCATAAAAATTTTCCATGTAGGAAAATTATCTTTATTGAGTTTGGGCACCTCCTTTATGTAAATCTTGATCTTTGGCCTCTAGTACCTTCAAATTGTCCACTCACAAGCACTTCACTCTAATACCAATTGTTGGAAAGTTTAGAATAACTGGGGATGGTGGGGGAGGGGGTGAATTAGTTATCAAACAACATTTAACAAATTCATATCCATATGTTCATGTCATTCATGCATCCATTAGATCATCCAATACTTAAAAACTTTATAGGTTACTATCCTAGATAAAAATAACTTTGTATAAATGTAAACATGAAACATAACATAATCAAATACTCATTTGACACAAGGATTTTACACAAAAACCCAATTTGGGAAACACCACTAGTAACATGCAACCAATTTTCACTCTTCTGAAGTGATGCCTTGTGAAAGGCCAACCCTATTAAAGGTTACAACACACATTGTTAAGTTTGACCTAGTTAAAAGATTTCAATCACCCTATTAAGAGTGAGCTTTTTTATAAGACTTTAGAACATTCCATTAGAATATCACCTAGTTAAAAGATTTTCAAATAACTATTAGGTCAACCTTAGTTGAAAGGATTTACTCTAACTGATACAATTGCTAGAAAGTAAGAGTAGTACTTTGATATGATAATAAAACAACTCACTTGCAAATTTTAGATCTCATATTCAATCCTCCATTCTACTTGGCATTTATCATCTTCATCTCCTTAGCTTGTTCACCCTTCAAGCTCTCAATTCCTTAAGTCTCCTTTATTAGTTTTCCAATTGTAGATCCATTCACTTCACCACCATATGAAGCAATACCCTAGACTTTCTATCTTTCACAAATTCAGACTCTTCTCCTCAGCTCCACACTTTGCTTCTAGCTTGTTATCTATTTAAATAGATAATTTAGATATTTTCTCTCTTCATCACAATCATCTTTCTTAGGGTTAGGTAGAATTCATTTAATCTAACCATTTTCCTACTTTGTTCTTCCTCTAGAAACTTCCTTTACAATATTCTTTAAATTTGCCTCAAAATGGTTTACCTTGAATATTTTGCCACCAACTCATCAAGCTTATCTTCCATGTGCTTTACACAATTCAAGAAATCAAGTGTGTCAGCTCAAATTTGATGAATCTTTGATCAAAATCTTTTTACTATCACTCAACATTGACATGTTGTCACTCATCACTCATAGTATTCTATTACTTGGCCAATACTAGTTCACTTGGCACACACTAAAGTTTATTAATGCTAGGATAAACTAAAATTTACTTGGCACATAATAAATTTCACTTGGATTCCACTATTTTTCTTCTTTTCTCAACACCTATTAATTTTCACTCAACTTGCACTGAATTTACTCAGCTTGCACTATTCACTTAGTCAGGCTTGGCAAACAAATTTCTTTACTTGATCTTCTTCTAGTCTTTGCATGAGTAACCTTTCATTATAGATTTACATAGATACACAATACACTATAGTATTAATGTCTTACTTGGTCTTAGTGTCCTTTTATTCACCAAATAACTCAACCTTTCCTTAGGTTATCTTCTTATCCCTTCTTTTCAAATCCTCTTCATCAATCAACTCAAATGATAACATTCAAACCAAATTATCAATTGTCTCACCAACAAGTAGTAGGTTTGACATTGGTGACAAAATAATGATTTTTCCATAATAAGTTCCATCAATCTGATCTCAACAATCTCCCTCATTATTAATCAATATTTCTCTTAACAATCTTATCTCAATACATATAGGATAGATGTGACAGCCACTAGTGCTCAGGTATGATTTAATTTAGAATTTTAAATTAATTTAATTTTCACACACACACACACACACGTGTATGTATGTATGTCCAAAAAAATGTTAAACACTAAATTTGTAGGGGTTTTTTGAAATTTCGCAAGCACATGATACTCATTAGTCTTGCTTAGAGGGTTAGTTTGTTTGTATGCACCTGGACTACTCTCTAGTTTAGGATACATGCATGATATGTTTAGTTTATCATTTATCTTTTGAGCAAGACATATATACATGTTTATGATTTGATAATTATATATGCATTGACATGTATGTACATGTTTATGGTTGATTTATGATACATGACATATTTATATGGTTCATATGATTAGACATTTTATATATGCTTTTAGTTTATGCTCCATGTGATATATCTTTATAGCTTATGATTAGACATGTGATCTAGATCTATATGTTTCTAGTTTATGATTACATGTACATACATGATTCCATTTCAATTGCTAGGTTCAATTTATTTTTCAGGTTTATGATTATATGTGATTGATTGAATTACATGTCATTGTTTACATTTGCAATCTTGATTGAATTACATAGTTTAGCTATCATTTACATGTGATTGATTACATGTGCGGTCTTGATTCAACTTAAGTGATTCAATATGTTATAACTTGCACACAATAATTAGATACATATAAGTCATTGAGTTGTGATTGGTTCAAAACTTAGGAAATTCAAAATTATAGCACTTGCAAATTTTCATTAAAATGATTAGACATGTGATTTAGATCTATATGTTTCTAGTTTATGATTACATGTACATGATTCCAGTTCTATTGATAGGCTCAATTTAATTTCTAGATTTATGATTACATGTGATTTATTGAATTACATGTCATTGATTACATTTTAAATCTTGATTGAATTACATAGTTTAGATATTATTTACATGTGCAGTCTTGATTCAACTTAGGTGATTCAATATGTTATAACTTGCACATGATAATTATATACACATAAGTCATTTAAGTTGTGATTGGTTCAAAGTTTAAGAAATTAAAAATTATAGCACTTCCAATTTATTAAAATTATTGGATAAATGATTGATTAAATTGAACATGTACACATGTCTATAAGTCCTAAACATGATTTCTTAACATATCATATATACATATAAACTCCCTAAGTTACATACAAACATGTACATGAAATGAACGTAAATAGTAACTTATCTTGACTTGGATCTTGATCTAGCTTAGGTGATTCAATATATGTTATAACTTGCACATGATTAATGCAATTAGATTAATGCCCTAAAAATGTTCAAAGTGAAAATCATATAACTTATCAATGTATGAGAATCATGACATGTGTAGTCTTTATTCAACTTAGGTGATTCAATATGTTGTACAAGTCAACATGAACATGCACACACATATACATATAAGTCCTAAGTCTTAAAAATACACATTAATTACAAATGATTGATTAAATTGAACATGTGCACATATCTATGAGTCCTAAACATGAAATGAACGTATCATATATACATATAGACTTCCTAAATTACATACAAACATTCACATGTACACATATAAGTCCTAAATGTTAAATGAATTTACATATATTGTACACATGTATATAAGTGGACTAAACATGACACATGAACTTAAATACACACATGTATAAGTCCTAAACTTAATACATGAAATGAAAATAATGCACATTTATGCCTTAAACATGAAATGAACATATCATACATTTACACATGTAATAAAAGCTCCCTAAACAGGAAATGAAATGAGATGAACTTGATCATATATAAGGACCTTAAACATGAAATGAATGTATGTACTATTATAATAAGATTCTTGAAGATTAGAAGATTGATAGAACCTATCATGTAACAATAATTGTTTTGTCACTAATGTCAAACCTACTATTTTCTAGTGAGACAATTGGTAATTTGGTTTAAATTCTATCATTTGATTGATTGATGAAGAGGTTTTGAAAATAAAGGATAACAAGAGAACCTAGAGGAAAGGTTGAGTTATATGATGTATAAAAGGAGCACTCAGACCAAGAAAGACATTGATGATATAGTTTATTGTTTATCTACTTAAGGTTGGAATGAAAGGATACTCAAGAAAAGACTAGAAGAGGACTTAGTGAAGAAATGTGTCTTCCATGCCTAACCAAGTAAATAGTAGAAGTTGAGAAAATTTAGTTAAGGTCAAGCAGAATTCAATAGGTGTCGAGAAAAAAAAAAGTTATAATTGCGTGAATTATAGTATGTGCTAAGTAAAGTTTAGTGAGTGCTGAGCACCTATGAACTTTAGTATGTGCCAAGTAATCTAGTATTGATCGAGCATCATAAGACAATGATTTCCAAGAAATAACAAGTAATTTATGAGTGACAATAAAATGATTTTGATCAAAGATATAACGAATTTGAGCTGACACAGTTGATTTCTTGAATTGTGTGAAGTGTGTGGAAGATAAGCTTGATGAGTAGGTGGCACAGAATTCAAGATAAATCATTTTGAGGTGAATTCAAAGAGGATTGTAAGAGAAGTTTCTAGAGGAATACAATGGAAAGATGGGTAGATTCAATGAATCTAACCTAACCCTAAGATGAAAAATTGTGATGAATTGGCAAATGATCTAAATTATCTATTTAAGGAAATAACATGCCAAAAGCAAAGAGTGAGTAATGGAGAAGAGTCTGAACCTGAGAAAGATAGGAAGTCTAGGGTATTGCTTCATATGGTGGCTCAATGAATGGATTTGCAATTGGAAAACTAAGCAAGGAGGCTTAAGTAGTTAAAAGCTTGAAGGGCGAACAAACTATAAAGATAAAGAGGATGAATGCCAAATAGAATGGAGGACAAAATATGAGATCTGTAACCTAAAAGTGAGTTGTTTTATTAATAGATCAAGTCCCAATGTTACTTTCTAACAACTATATTAGTTAGGATAAATCCTTTGGATTAAGGTTAACCTAACTATCATTTGTAAATCCTTTAACCAAATGACATTCCAATGGAATTCTCTAAAGTCCTTTAACAAGGCTCACCCGTAATAGGGTGATTGAAATCCTCTAACCAAGTCACATTTAACAGTGTGCATTGTAACCTTTAATAGGGCTCACTTTAAAAGAGTGAAAATTGGTAGCTTGTTACTAGTGGTTTTTCCCAAATTGGGTTTCCATATTAAATCCTTATGTCAAAATGTGTGAAGGATTTTATGTTAACTTATGTTTACGATTCTACAAAGTTGTTTTGACCTAAGACTAAAATATGCATAAGGATATGATATTGGATGATCTAATGGATGCATGCATATATTGATGTACTGAAAAGTTTGATTTGTACATTAGGACCTTGGATAACTAATTCACCCCCCCTTTGAGTTATTCTAAACATTCCAACAATTGGTATTAGAGCTAAGTGATTGTGAGGGAATAGTTTGAAGGTACTAGAAGCTAAAGATCAAGATGTATAGAAAGTAGGTGCCCAAGCTCTACAGAGATAATTTTCTTACATGGAAAATTTTGATGAAGCTACACCTAGGAGGACTTGGAGATTATGTACAATCAACTACCATAGTTGAACATGTGGATCTTATTGGAGCTGCAATTGTTGAACAACTAAAACACAAGAAATATCACAATTAGGCAATGTTGGAGCTTGCATCTACCCTAAGCTCTTCAAAGCTTGATGAAATCAAAGGATGTGATATTGAAAAGAAGATTTGGGATGCCATAAAAAAATCTATGAATGAGATAAGAATGTATAGAGAGCTAAAGCTAAAAGTTTGAGAGGAAATTTTGATGAAATGAGAATGCAAGAAGGTGACACTATAGTCCAATACCATTCAAGAATCAAGGAAGTTGTAAATGCAATTAGAGGATCAAATGGAATTATTGAAGATGAAACTATGATTAGAAAAGTGTTGAGAACCCTGCTACCTATCTATGCTATTAGAGTTCCTACAATACAAGACCTAAGATGTACTCCTAGTAGTGATCTAACCCTTGAAGGTCTGGTTGGTAGAATCATTGCTTTTAAACTTTCTAATTTTGACAATTTCAAATATGAGAATATTGATATTTTCACTTTCAAAGTTCAATTTACATTGAAAGAACCTAAGAATAAGAAAAAGAAAAAGGTTAAATCTACTACTAGTGATAGTGATACAAATGATGAAGACTTTGTAGAACTTGAAGCACTTTTGGCTAAGAAATTTCATAGAGGAAAAGGTAAATATAGAAGTAAGTTACCTATCATACGTTTTAACTGTAATGAGGTTTGTCATATTGTAGCTTGATGCCCAAAGAAGGAAAACAACAAAAGTGAAGACAAATATAGAGGTAGAAAGGATGATATCAATAAGAGTTACAAAGATAAAGCAAAGAAAGCTCGCTACATTATTGAGGAAGAATTTGATGATGGATCAGAAGATCATGATGATGAAGTTGTATATGTTGCTATGAAGGATGATTCTAATAAAGATGAGGCAACTGCATTAGTGTCTTATGTAACCAAAAGTGATAGATGGATCGTTGACAATGAGTGTTCACATCACATGACTGGAGATTCACATTACATGACTAGAGATAAAAGTAAGTTCATTACCCTTGAGCATTATAAAGGAAACAATGTTAGATTTGGTAATGATGTATCATGTTTGATAAAAGGAAAAGGATCAATTATACTGATAGATAAGATCATGTATGACAATGTGTACTATGTGGAAGGACTTAACTATAATTTTTTGAGTGTGTCACAACTGAATAGTTCAAAATGTAAGGTTGAATTTGGAAACAAAAAGGCTAAGATTTATGACATAGATGGAAAACTTATTAGAAGTGGAGAGTAGACTAGAGGTAATATATTCTATCTTGACATGAATGAAGCTACTTGTCTTGTTGTGCAATTTGATGATGTGTGGATATGGAACAAAAGGCTATGTCTATAACGCCCCACTAGGGAACCCAAAAGAAATTAACCTAAAGTTTCACTCAGTTTGTCAAACATTTTTTTTTGAAAGGTAATAACTTATCAACAACATAAATAATATAGTAGAAGCAATAACATACACATAAGTACATACAATAAAACATATTACAATTCTTAAGGGTTCCATGACATTTAAACACATTTAAGTTTAATTAATACTAAAACCAATATATAACACATCCACATTAAAGAATAACTACGAGTAAAAATATATTAAAATAATATACAATTATCCAAAATGCCACTTGGCAAAAATCAGAATGCACAATCATCCACTATAAAAGTCACAGGATATGAAGGGCTAAAAGAATATACATCATAAAATAGATTACATCATCTCTTAAGATCCATGAAATAAAATACAATACAATAGGTATAACAATCCATTATAGTACACAAGAACATAATGAAAGGAAATGTAGAACAAAGAATTCTAGCCATGACATTGAACTGACAGATCTCAATGGTAAAAGTAAAAAGCACTACCACATGATCTCGTGGTAACCCAACAAGGTCCACTCCCACCATACTGAGGAGATAGTCTCAAGTCCCAAATAGGATAACAATCCCAAAGTCAAAACCGACATCTAGGTCAAGGAAAACCTGAAAGCAATCTAACTCAAGGTACCAAGACACAAGTGACATCTAAACCCAAAGGCAACAATGACATGTAGGAAATTTACTATGTAACTAAGTGAGTGTCATCGCTTGAGCCAACTCTAAGGTTACCTAGGTAGCCTGATTGGACTCTAGTCCCCTGGTGACTCTATGCGGCACTAATATCCTTTTGTATTGACAAGGCATACTAAAAAAGCAAGGTCGCAACCAAGCACCCTCTCTACTCCCATCCTAGCTTGTACTAGCACTAGAGGCATGCATGAGGAAAAATAATGACTCTTATTAATTCATTTTATTCTCATTTAATCAAATGTTATCGCTTATTAAAATAACCTACAATGGGTTACCCATGCAACCTCTTTAGGGCCCCGACCTCCATTGTAAGCCACTTCCTAACATCACATACAAATAACCTACCCTAAGCTCAATAAAATAAAAAGGTCTCATATGACCATAAACTGCAGATTAGTTCTTAAACAAGCAACTAGAAAGTACTGAAATATCACTAATCAAAATTATATATTTCATCAATACAATCCTCCTAATAGAATTGATCCAAAATCAAGTTCACATATATCAAACCATGACATCACCTAAAAATAATAAATCATAATCACCTCAGTCCTATACAAGAAATTGGGAAGCAATCCAAAGATAACTGATCGAAGACTCAAAGGTTTCACAAAAAGAACACTAGAAAGCAATAACCACCAATAGATCAAACTCTTCATAAAAACATGTGACACATCACCATAGTTGGGTATAAAAGATTGTATGCAAAACATCATCATGACATTATAGAACAAACCCCTAAGCCTCTGGTAAACATCTTAATTTGGGCAAAGAACTAAGTCAACCCTAAACCCAACACACAAGAAAACATACAACTAACAGTGTAGTGTCATAGTTCTATTTGGTTTTGAAAACACATAGTTTGATTTAACAGTAAAGTTCAAGTTTTCATTTCTAAGTTTTCAACTTTAAAAAGTTTATAATTTCCCCCATAATTGAACTCATTATCACCTTTTAAAACTGATCACACAATTACCATTAACCTCTAAAAATAATAATGAATCTATTAATTATTATAAAATAATTTAAATAATAATTATTAAATTAATAAAATAATAATGAATAATTAAAATAGTACAAAATTATTAATACTCATAATAATTTAATAATAATTAAAAACAATATTAATTAAATTAATTAACATTAATCTAATACTAAATGTAAATATTTATTAAAAAATAAATTAATTTAAAAATAAATTATAAAATTTAAAACATTTAACAATTTATAGAATTCTATTTAAAACTTAATCAAATTTAAAAAATAATAATATTAAAAACGAGTTTAGAGGCTCATCAATCTATTGTTTATGGCTATCGCAATAGCCTCCTACGATCATAGTAGTGTATTGTTGCATTAGCAGCAATACCTATTGCATTCACAACAACTTTGTTATCGTCATAGCATGGGAGAAAGAGGTGGGTTGGGGTGGTTGCCCCACCCACTAATATATATATATATATATATATATATATATATATATATATATATATATATATATATATATATATATATATATATATATATATATATATATATATATATATATTGTTGTTGTTTATAAAACAAAACAAACAACTCACCCTCCCTTTTCAATTTTATTTTAATTTATATTTTTATAATTAGCATAGTAATTATAAATTATTGTGCTAATTATTTAAATATATATGTTTTTGATAATTTTCCATTCCAGATCTGCTAGGGCAATTACTGATAAACAATTGAATTTGCATTTTAGAAAATCAACTTCTTTTCCAAACCCTACCCATTTTAAAATATCATTCTATTAACAAATTGAGGGTTTCTAAATTCTTAGTACTCATATACAGATAATTTTAGAATAAAGAACAATTAAAATATACAACAAGGGTTTCAATTTAATTATTTCATTCATAGACATAATCAAGAACAAAAAATAGTAAATTTTAACACAAGAGTTCAACCAAATCTAAAATTTTGAAAACAGATTTATCCAAACATGAAGAAGACAAGAATTTGAAGAATGGAAAACTACAACACAATAACCCACAAGATTCTACCTAAATTTGATGCTAATATGACAATGCATGGAGCATGCAAGTATTTCCCTTTCCTTCTGAAACCCTTCTCAGAAAATTGCTCGTCCCAAAACCCAATTATGGAGAAATGCACTCTAAATTGCTAATAAAGAGTTTTTTCCCAATTTAAGGCTTTGATTGTGCAATCACACAAAAAGCCCTTTACATTTATTATTTAATTATATTTTAATATCTATAAGAATTTTTCTTAGGGAAAAATCACCCAAGATCAAGGAACTCAAGCACAAGTACAATAATAGACCAAGGTATGATCAGAATAACAATATCCAAAATTGATTTATTGTCATTCAATGTTCTGTTATGTACAAGTACACTAGGAGTGCCTTTATATAAAGGCCTCTAGAATGCTTCTAGAATGCCTAGGAGTCAACACACTAATAAGTCTTACAAAAGGCACATGTCCACTAGGAGTGGATTATCCTCCATTAAGCACAAAAGTAAGTGTGATGATGAGAGAATAAGCCTACAAAGGTGTAGCACCAAAATAATGTTGTAGACACCATGTGCTTAATTAAGAGTACAAATAACTATGTTGTCAATATGACAACTCAATTAATTACGCAAACTCCAGTGTTGTAAACACCATGTGCTAAATTAGAGTTGCTTACTCCAGTGTTGTCAACATGACAAATCATATGAGTGCACAAACTCCTAGGTGTCTAACCTAATAAATAATAAAATAATGCATTTATCCTAAGTAAACTTAAGTAAAGTGTAAATAGTGAATACTTATTTACACCAACACTCCCCTTTAAGTGCAACTTAGGGGAATGCTCTTAAGCTTACACAAGCTAGGATGAAAATGCATAATGGGTCTCGGCTACTAAGCCATGTTAGGTACCCATGTACAAAATGCAATGCAATCTCTCATAAAGTGGAGAAAGAGAGAAAACCTCATGAGAAAAACCCTCCCTAAAAAAGAGAGTTGAAAAAATAAGATGCATAGAGGGATGGAGTAATCAAGACCCCCCCATTATGAAATACATCAAGTATATACAAAAGAGAAGTAGAAGTACAAAACCCCATAAGAGGAAAAAGTCCCCCCCATAAAAGAGAAGAAGAAGGAGACAAGGTACTCCCCCCCCCCCCCCCCAAATGTAGAGTGTCGATCAGTGATAGCTGCTCCAATGTAGAAGTTGATCCAATGCTGTTGAATAATGTTCCTCCCCTTTGGAAGAAACAATGATAGAGGTACATATAAGATGCTTCCCCTATGTGTAGAAAGAATCTTGATGATGAATGGTGTCTCTGAAACCTGCTCAACTATCCTGTGTTAATACTGACTATCACCCCTTCCAATGCTATCGAAAAGAACAATGTTGGATCTAACAAGGGTGTATTTAGAACATGTCCCCAAGAACCAACTATCTCCTCAAATGATAAAGAGAGCTCCTGCAACTGCTGTACATAAGGATCCATAATCATATCAACCTGTGAAGACTAATCATGTAGAGAATGGACAAGAGGGTCAAAGTGAGGCCTCACAATAATAAGAGAAGGATATTCTTCAACAAAGAGAAGATATATATCATCAATTCTATCTCCCAAATCTTCTATGTGTGAATCCATGAACAAACCTTCAATGTTTGTCAAGAAGTCATCTGCTGATGCTAGAATTGGAAGACAGGGTGTACCCTACTGTGCTGAAGTACATGAACCTATAACTATGGCAATGAATGAAGTATTCAGCTCAACAAAGAGAAGATTAATATCATCGATGATGTCTCCCACATATTCAATGTGAGACTCCACAAACAACCTTGCAATATTTGGAAGAAAGTCATCACATGAAGCTGAAGTAAGAAGACATAATGTTTCTTACTACACTGAATCAGAAGCATCTATGGCTAGAATTGGATCAATAGTAGCAATAGGAGAATCAGGAGGTGTGATCTCATCTGGAGAGCATGAAACTACAACTAGAGGTAAAAGATCTTTTAGGAATGGAGGAATGTGAGGATCTCCATACGTCTCCTAAAGATAGATCCAAATATCATATAAATCAGTTGACTTCATGTCATCAAGTGAATCCATAACCTCCATATCCATATATAGAAAGAGGGCATGAAAAATGATGGAACCAGTCTCACCATTGTATTCAAGTCCTTTTCCATATGGCAATGCATTATGCTGACTAAGATAAGTGAGAACTAATTGACTCCACTACTTATAGTTTTATGTTGTTAAGATAATTAAATCTTCCTCATTCATGATGTACTAATCAGTATACCCCCCCAAAATGCAAAAAAAAAAAATTCAACTTTTGTACTTTTACATGTAATACATGTACAATACGCCACTTGTCAAAAAGTACAAGGTGAACTTCTGATTTTGTTGTTTACAACTGCCTTTTGAGGTTCAAATCTGACACTAAGCACTATAGCTCTGATACTATGTAAGAATTTTCCTTAGGTAAAAATCACCCAAGATCAAAGAACTCAAGCACAAGCACAAGAATAGACCAAGGTATGATCAAAATAAAAATATCCAAAATTGATTTATTGCCAGTCAATGTTCTATTATGTACAAGTACACTAGGAGTGTTTGTATATAAAGGCCTCTGGAATGCTTCTAGAATGCCTAGGAGTCAACATACTGATAAGTCTTACAACTAGGCACATGTCCACCAGGAGTGGATTATCCTCTATTAAGCACAAAACTAAGTGCAATGATGAGAGGATAAGCCTACAAAGGTGTAGCACAAAAAATAACATTGTAGACACCATGTGCTGAATTAGAGTTGCTTACTCCAACGTTGTCAACATGACAACTCATATGAGTATGCAAAATCCTAGCTGTCTAATGTAATAAATAATAAAATAATGCATTTATCCTAAGTAAACTTAAGTAAAGTGTAAATAGTGAATACCCATTTACACCAACAATATCCATGCACAATCTTTTTGCAATTAAATTAAAATATCTTTATTAAATATTTTTCTTTCTCTCTTTAATTAATTCTTGAGATGTTTTTGATAAATAAATAAATTAATTATATATATATATATATATATATATATATATATATATATATATATGATCGGTAAACGATCAAGGCCTGGATAAATTTTATCAAATTAAATAAAAGATTACAATAGTTGTCCTCCATTCAAATAAGCACTAGTAGGAAAGAATGGAGAAGAAAACTTCTAGTCTAGCCTGAGATATTAGTCTTATATTATTACATTTTAAAAGGGGCATACCCCAATAAATTTGACAAATGTTACATTACAAATCTTGTGGGAACATTCCCTTCTATAGCACATTGATGTCAAAAAAGGATCTTTATTAAACTTGCTCAATTCCACCTTTGAGCTATCCAATCCTCTCATGCTAAAAACATATTTTGTCTATTAAACTAATCAATCACACATGTTAGAAATCACAAAGAAATAAGGAGATAACCAAATGTTAGCAAAGAAATTGTCACCCTCACCATATCTTGCAATAATGAATTGAGCAAAGAGGAACATACATCTATTAACACATTACTAAAATTCCAAAGAGTTCATTATACTGCTACCATTAAAAGGAGATTCAAGACAAAAATCTATGATATCCTTAATCTTAATAAAAATAAATAGGACACCATTACACCATTAATTGAAGGGAATAGATTCTAAGATTTAAACTCCATAAAACATAAATTGATGCAGGAACATCCAATGGTGTAAGGGCAATCCTGTATCACCCAAAAAATATGCTTAGATATTGTTTTTGTTTAATGTTTTTTCATTTTTGGATACCCATTTGGGTTCAATAAAGATTCCAACTCTCACAGTTTCATTATTAGTTTTTTGGGTTAGAGTTTTATTAGTTTTTAAACATCTTGGGATACACGTAAATGCCAAAAAAGTAGGACTATGTAATTGATCCATAATTGTGGTGAGTTATAGGGTGTAAATTGGAGGGAAGGTTATATTTGTAATTTAAAGCACTCCAGAAAAAGAACCAGGTCAAAAGGATTCATGGTTAGAAAGTTATTGCAATTTTTTGATTCCTGGAGACCTCGTAAGAGCACTTCAAAATTAGATATGGGGCACTAAATAGCCTTGTACAAGGCCAAAAAATGGGGGACAAGAAAATATTTTCCATAGGGCTATAGAGCACTTTGAGAGTTTTTTAGAAATGTAAATGGTTCATCAATCAAAGTTACTGTTAAAAAGTTATGCTTCCTGGAAGTTGGACTACCATTTTTGGATTCTTCTAATTTTACACGGACTTCTAACATAATTTTTGGAACCTTCTGTTTAGGTGGTGGATTCCAACTAGCATATTCTAGAATGTGTTCCTAACCCTAAACCATTTTGGGCTTATTTAAGAATATTTCTGGCATTGTAAAAGCAGCTCTTAGTGGAGTTAGAGAGAAGGTACTGTATGGAGGATTTATTTCTCTAGAATCATATTGTTGTAATCCCATAGGGAATTTTTCATTGATAATAATATTTCCCTTTTCCTATGTGTTCATTCTAGTCTTTGGTTGTGTCTCTATCAAGTGGTATCAGAGCTAGTTTTTCTGAGTGTGTAGATAGATCACCAACTATGATGCAGTTTGCACTAGGACTGTATGGTTGTGGGTTTGAGTCAAGAAGATGCCTCCATGAAGAGAGCATGGTGGAAGGGCTAGAGATATTAATCCTGAGGAGGTTAGAGCCCTCTAGAGGCAAGTTAAAGCATTGTAGGAGGAGATCCATAGAAGACAAAATATTTCCGCAGGCAAAAAAAGTGAGGAAGAAAATGAAGAAGAAGAAATTGGACAGGAAGGGTAAGGTGAAGGGGAAGTCCTAAATCAGACAGAGGAGAGGCTTTTTAGGGCCATTTCTAAGCTTGGAAAAAGACCTAAAATAGATGTGGATATGTTTTCAGGAAATCTAAACCTAGATGAGTTGATCGACTGGATCAATGAATTAGAGGAGTATTTTGAGTATGAAGATATTAGGGATCTAGATAGGGTTAAGTTTGCAAAGGCCAAAATGAAAGGCCATGCCAAAATCTAGTGGCAAGAGATTCAAATAGAAAGAAATAGAAGAGGAAAGGAGAAAATAACAAGATGGGATTGCATGGTGGACAAACTAAAGAAGCAATTCATTCTTGTTGACTATGAGCTTGATTTGTTCAAGAGAATGCAAGGCTTAAAGTAGGCAAAAAAATCTGTCTAGGAATATACAGAGGAATTTTATCGGCTTCTTATTAGGGTAGGACATGTAGAAGCAAATAAGGAGAAGGTTTCTAGTTACCTTAGTGGGTTACAACCTAGCATTCAAGAGGAGTAAAGTTTGGTTAGAATGACTAGCATTGAAGAGGCATACTGGAGGCTGCAATGAGACCGAAAAGAAAAATGAAGATGTGGATATTAGCAGAAACTAGAGAAATGAGGGTTTCAACCACTCCTATGATCAAAACTTTGGAGATTAGAGAGGAATATGTAGAGGGCATGGACAAGGATCAGGAAGAGGAGGCTTTCATAGTACCTATTTTCATTGCAATGAAGAAGGTTCTCGTTCCTTTGAATGACCTCAATGAAAAAGAAGGACAGATAGAAGAGTTGATGGTCAAGCAATGGTTGCTCATGTGGATGAAGATGTATAGTCATCAAATTCTAAGGATGTAGAAAGAGGAGAGGTTATCATGAATGAAAGTGTCTTACTAAGTGGTGATATTGAACCTGGACAAAGGAGGAGTTTGTTTCGTACCAGGTGCAAGTGCAAAGATAAGTGTTGTGATGTGATTATTGATGGTGGCAACACTAACAACCTAGTGTATGAGGAGATGGTCTCTAAGCTAAAGATCAAAAGGGAGAAACACCCCCAACCCTATCAAATTGCTTGGGTGAAGGATGATCATAAGGTCTTGGTTAGTGAACAGTGTTTGGTGAAGTTCAAGATTGGGAGTTACCATGATGAAGTTCTCTGTGACATTATTCCAATGGATGTCTAACATTTATTGTTGGGAAGACCATGGAAATTTCATAGACATGATGTACATGATGGTCATGCAAATACATACTCTCTAACAAAGGATGGAGTTCACCACAAATTGAAGCCTATGATGAAGGAAGGAAAAAAGGTATGCAGTAGTGCTAGGATATGTCTTGTTGATGGAAGAATTTTTTTGGATGGTATGAAACATTAGCATAAGTGTTATTATTTGATTCTTAGAAGAGATAAGGAAGGTATTAGTGAAATTCCACTTGAATTTTCAAGCCTATTAAGTGAGTATGAAGATGTCATCTCTGATAATGTTCCAGAAGGGTTGCCATTAGTAAGGCAGATCAGTCATCAGATAGATTTAATCCCTGGAGCTAGTTTGCCTAACAAGGTTGCTCATAGGATGACTCCTACTGAAATTGAAGAGCTAAATAGACAAGATTAGGAGCTATTGAGGAAGGGTTTTATTTGAGAGAGCTTGAGTCCATCTACAGTATCTATAGTACTAGCACCAAAGAAGGATGGAGAGTGGAGAATGTGCATAGACTCTTGAGCTATAAACAAAATAACCATCAACTATTGGTTCCCTTTGCCAAGAATGGATGATCTTATGGACTATTTGAGTGGGGCTCAGTATTTCATAAAGATAGATCTCAAGAGTGGCTATCATTAGATACGAGTACGAGAGGGAGATGAGTGGAAGACTATATTCAAAACCAAGAAGGGTCTATATGAGTGGTTAGTCATGCCTTTTGGACTAACCAATGTGCCAAGCACCTTCATGTAGCTTATGAATGAGGTACTAAAGAAATTTCTATTTGGATGATATTTTAATTGTTAGTAAGACTTTGGATGAACATTTATTGCACATTCGTAGAGTCCTTCAAAGGTTGAGGGAAGAGAAAATGTTGATTAACTTGAAAAAATTTAGCTTTGTAAAAAAGGAGCTAGTCTACTTGGGTTTTGTTGTATCATCTAAGGGTCTCAAAATGGATCCAAAGAAGGTAAAAGCCATATTGGAGTGGCCTACTCCAAGGTCTACTACTGAGGTGAGATCATTTCATGGTCTAGTTAGTTTCTATTGAAAGTTCATTAAGAATTTTAGTGACATATGTGCACCCCTGACTAAAACAATAAGGGGGGATAGAAAAGAGTTCAAGTGGTCTACAAAAATTGCAAGGAGCTTTGAATTGTTGAAAAAGAAGGTGACAAAGCAACCTATGTTGGCACTTCCAGATTTTAGTAAAGTGTTCTAGGTAGATTGTGATGCTAATGGCAGTGCTATTGGGGCTGTATTGAGCCAAGAAGGTAAGCCTATTGCATATTTTAGTGAAAAATTGAATGATGCAAAGAAGAAGTATTTTGTTTATGATCAAGAATTCTATGCAATCATTTAGGCCTTAAAGAAATGGAGGCATTATTTATTGCCAAAAGAATTTGTCTTGTATACTAATCACCAGGCATTGCAGTACCTAAATAACCAAGGTAAATTGTACCAAAGACATATGAAGTGGGTAGAGTTCTTGCAAAGCTATATATTTGTGTTGAAACATAGAAGTAGAAGGTCTAATAGGGGTGTAGATACATTGAGTAGGAGACAGTTGTTTCTTACAGTAATGCAGGTTGAAGTGGTTGGGTTTGACGAACTCAAGAATCTGTACCCTAAGGATCCTAATTTTACTAAAGCTTGGAAGGCTTGCAAAGAACCTATTACTATAGATAGAACTAGGTGGCTAGATGATTTGATTCAGGATGGTATGCTATTCAAGGGTAGTCAATTATGCATTCCAAGGAGTTCCATGAGGGAAAACTTGATCAAAGAGAAACATAGTGGGGGAATGGCAGGACACTTTGGTCGAGATAAGACCATTACCATTCTTAGAGAACACTATTTTTGGCCTCAAAAGTCACAAGATGTGAATAAATTTGTGCAAATTTGTCAAGTATGTCAAGCAGCCAAAGGGTTTAGTCACAATACTGGACTTTATCAGCCATTGCCTGTTCCATCAAAGCCTTAGGAGGACATAAGTATGGATTTTATTCTTGGATTGCCAAGGACACAAAGGGGTAATGACTCAATATTTGTGGTGGTTGATAGGTTCTCTAAGATGGCACATTTCATCCCATGTCACAAGACTCATGATGCTGTACATATTGCAGATTTTTTTTCAGAAAAGTGGTGAGGCTACATGGTTCCCAAAGAGTATTGTTTCCAATGGAGATACTAAATTTGTGGGATATTTTTGGAGGACTTTATGGAAGAAGTTGAGGATAGAATTGAGGTTCAGTTCTACACATCATTCACAGTTTGATGGACAGATTGAAGTGGTAAATAGAAGTTTGGGAAATTTGTTGAGGTGTTTAGTGGGAGATAAGCCCAAGGGATCGGATTTGATTCTACCACAAGCAGAATTTGCTTACAATAACTCTATAAATAGGAATACCAATAGATCACCATTCTAAATTGTGTATGGGAGTAGCCCAAGGACTGCACAAGAATTGAGAAAGATGGAGCAAGGGGAGAGGACAAGTGCTGAGGCAGAAGAATTTGTTGAACATATCAAGAGCCTACATGAGGAGTTCCATGCACACATTAACATATCAAGAGCCTACAACAAGTTGAAGAAACATGACTCAACAAATGCATATGAGGTGGAGTTGCCAAATGGGATTCACATTTCTCCTATCTTCAACATTGCAGACTTAATAGAATATCATGATGATGGTACAGATGAGGGGTTGATGTTGGAACCATGTCCAATTCCTACTTCTAAGAAGGAGGAGATAGAAGAGATTTTGGATAGTTGTGTGGGTAGGAGTACCAGAAATAGGCAGTATGAAGAGAACCTGGTGAAGTGGAAAGGATGACTAATAGAGGACTCAACTTGGATATCAATAGCAGAGGTTTCCCATTTAGGTTTTCCTCTACCATAAAGTGATAGGGTCACTT
This sequence comes from Cupressus sempervirens, assembly GCA_028749045.1. Taxonomy (NCBI): domain Eukaryota; kingdom Viridiplantae; phylum Streptophyta; class Pinopsida; order Cupressales; family Cupressaceae; genus Cupressus; species Cupressus sempervirens. Next base: position 251,417,735 of record CM053785.1, on the reverse strand, counting down.
TTCAATCTACCCTAGGTGTCTGATGCAGGAGCATCCAGTGGTGTAAGGGCAATCCTATATCACCAAAAAAATATGCTTAGAGATAGTTTCTATTTAATGTGTTTTCATTTTTGGATACCCATTTGGATCAAATAAAGGTTCCAACTCTCACAGTTTCATTATTAGTTCTTTGGGTTAGAAATTTATTAGATTTTAAGCACCTTGGATATGTGTAAATGCCAAAAAAGTAGAACTATGTAATTGAGTCATAATTATGGTGAGTTAGAGGGTGTAAATTTGAGGAAAGGTTATATTTGTAATTTAAAGCACTCCAGAAAAAGAACCAGGTCAAAAGGCTTCACGGTTGGAAATTTATTGTAATTTTTTTATTCTTGGAGACCTCGTAAGAGAACTTCAAAATTAGATATGGGGCACTAAATGGCCTTGTACGGGGCTAAAAAATGGGGGCTGAGAAAAGCTTTCCATAAGGTTGCAGAGTGCTTTGAGAGCTTTCTAGAAATATAAATGGTTCGTCAATCAGAGTTACGGTTCAAAAAATATGCCTCCCAGAAGTTGGACCACCATTTTCTAGATTCTTCTAATTTTACGCCAACTGCTAACGTGATTTTTGGAAGCTTTTGTTTAGGTGGTGGATGCCAATTGGCATATTATAGAATGTATTCCTAACCCTAAACCATTTGGGGCTTATTTAAGAATATTTCTGGCATTGTAAAAGCAGCCCTTAGTGGAGTTAGAGAGAATGTACTGTGTGGAGGATTTCTTTCTCCAAAATCATATTGTTGTAAGTCCATAGGGCATTTTGCATTGATAATAATATTTTCCTTTTCCTATGAGTTCATTTTGGTCTTTGGTTGTGTCTCCGTCATAAATGAAATCATTGTTAAAATATAAAGCACATTCTGTCAATTATATGTCAACTTCCTGCATATATCGTACTAAAAACTCTTACATATAGAGGTCTGAGCTAATTAGTTATACCAATTAAAATAGAGATGTTAACTTAGAGTACCATGCTAATCTGATACCAATCAAACTATACCTAGTAATAGACTAGTAGGAACCAAAACAAATTCCATCCATTTCATTCATCACCCGAAATATTAAAACCTACTAATTTGTAAATTATAGCGAAAATAGACCAGCCATTCACTTTTCTAAGAAAACCTATTGAATTTATATTGGAGAGAGCGCATAAAAATTCCAATTATTTAAACCAGTATTATATTATCCATAAACCACATAATAGTTATATAGAGGGTTGATCCTATATGAAACCAAGAGATATATGTAATATAGTTCATAATTTTTGTACCTTATCCATCCTATTAATACAAAAAGTTACAACCAGGGATGTTGTTAAGACATCCATTACTAAAACTGAACACATTAAGTCATCATACACTAAGTGAACATACATGTATCATCATTGAAGGAGTCATCATGAACACATTAAATAACTACGTAACTCAACACATAAATCAATTGAGTTTGAAATAAAATATAATACAATTTGGTAACCAAGTATCGATAATCATAAACATAAGAATAAAACAAGCCTAAAATAATCCAACAATACGATCATAAAAGTCAACTAGGGGTAGGCGTTACAATGTCATGTTAATTTTGATAATCTGGTCAGTATCGATAAGATGAAGAGAGTCAAAGGGTTACCAAAGTTGAAGAAACCTGATAATATGATTTACAAACAATGTTAGTTAGGAAAAATGACAAAATCTACTTTCAAGAGGAAGACTCGTACTTCTAAAGAAATTTTGGGATTAGTTCATACTGATCTATGTGGGTCCATTAATGTGTAAAGCTACAAAGGTGATAAATACTTTATTTTATTTGTTGATGACTACTCTAGAATGATAACAATGATGTTCTTAAGAGAAAAATCTGATGCTTTCCAAATGTTTAAGTGGTATCTAGCAAGAGTTAAAAATGAAATAGGTAAAAGTTTGAAATGTCTAAGATTTGTTAGATATGGATAGTTTACATCAAATGAATTTGGAATCTATTGCAATGACAGAGGAATCAAAAGATAAACTTCTAAACCTAGAACCCCTCCACATAATGTGATCGCTAGAAGGAGAAATAGATCTATAATGGATTGTGCTAGAACTCTAATGATGGAGAAGAATGTTGCTTTGAAATATTGGAGAGAAGTTGTAAGCACATATGTCTATACCTTGAATAAAGTACAAGTCAATAAAGATACAAACTTCACACCTTTTGAACTATGGTATGAATACTCTCCCAATGTTAAATACTTTAAGATATTTGGAAGCAAGTTTTATATTCTAAAAGATAATAGAGAAGGTAAATTTGATGCAAAAAGTGATGAAGATATATTCCTAGGATACTCCACAAGAAGTAAAGCTTATAAGTATTGAAATACTAACACTAACAAAGTTGTGAAAAGTGAAAATGTAAAGATATATGAATATAAAAAAATTCATGAAGAAGAACTAAAGAAGGAACTTGAAGATCACAAAACTTTTGTATACTTCTATGAAGACATGCTTGCTGATGATAATGGAGTTGTGAATCAAGTTGCAAATAAATAAGAGTTAGTGGCTATTGAGTCACATAAAATGGATGTCAAGTTACAATCAAGAACTGAGTTATATTTAGGAGTTGAGACACATTTTGATATGGAGATCAATCTACAAGAAAGACACATTGAGTTAGCTGATAAAGAAGTGCACAGTTAATCTAATATTAAACTTCATGAAAGATCTATTGCAAAAAGAAGAACAAAGCCAAGGTTATGAAAGTATGTTAGAAGACATCACCCTATTGAAAAAATCATTGGACATAAAGAAGATGAAACAATGACAAGAAATAGGTTGATAAATGAAACATGTTTCTAAGCATGCATGAACCTAGATCAATGAAGGATGTATTAGATAATGAAGATTCGATCTAAGCCATGAATGAAGAGATTGATCATATTGAGAAGAACAAAACTTAGACATTGGTACCTAGACCAAAGAATAAGAATATTATTGGAACCAAGTGGGTATATAGAAACAAATTAGATGAGAATGGTGAAGTAACAAGGAATAAGACAAGACTAGTTTGCAAAGGATATGCACAAGAAGAGGGAATTGACTATGGAGATAAATTTGCCCCAGTTGCTAGATTGAAAGGGGTAAGAATACTTCTTTCTTACTCATCTTACAAAGGATTCAAGGTTTATCAAATGGATGTGAAATCAACACTTTTAAATGGTATATTGGAAGAGGAAGCCTATATTGAAAAACTTGAAGGATTTGTTGATCCAAACAAGAAGAATGTGGTATGTCGACTACATAAGGCTTTCTATGGTTTAAATAAAGAACCGAGCATGGTATGAAACACCACACAATTATCAAATGAAATTTTTTTTTGAGAAAACTGATGACAACAAAAACTTATACTTTGATGCAGGAGCATCCTGTGTTGCACTACTATCCTACATATTTTGAGTTTTTATTTTGCTATTGAAACTATGTTCTGCTGAAATTGTATTTTCTAGTTTATGGATGCCTATTGTAGACCATGTAACTAATTTTTTATAACGAATGAAAGGCTTTGCACTTCAAGAATTGAAAAGGGTCTAGATTAATATATATGATCCAAGGCACAAGCATTAATTATTTATGAATTGGGAGATATGACAATTTTCTTGAAGTATCAATTTCTAGCAGTTCTGCACAACATTTTTTTGTGCTTGACTTTCAATTTGGATGTGCACTTTCCCTTGATGAATCAAGCTTTTTTCACTTAACAAGTTATAGAGAACCTAGATATCTACCCATAGTTCAAAGAACAAATTCTAACTCAATAGGAGCTAGGAGATATCATAATCTTGCTTGGACATCAATTTCAAGACAGTTAATTGTTGATGCAAGTTGACTTGTGTATTTAATGTTAGGTTTATCTTCATTAAATATTTTTTGAGAGCCAACTTGTGGCTTCTCTATATTCTAGAATGATCTATAAGCCATTTTGGCTAGTTTTAGGAGATGATTTGAGAGCAGAACTAGAAAGTGTGAATTTGTTGCTAGATCTTGGATTTGAATGTATTTGTATTTGACCATAACCCAAAAGGCCTTATAGCTGGGCATGTATGTTGAATATTTGAGAAATTAATAGAATTATTTTACTCTTCTTCCTCTTTTGGTTGCGAATATTTTATTTTGCTTCCATTGTGTTAACTCTTGCAAGGTGGTTCAAAGAGTTGGGTGTGCCATTGGCCCTAGTTTTCCCTATCCTTCCTTGCATTAGGTGGTGTCAGAGCTTGAGGTTCATCCTTGTGGTGATTGGACTATGTAGAACCCTAATTTGGATTTGGTTGTAGGGTTGCAAATCTATGGATTTAACCTATAACTTGCAGAGAGTGACAATCTTGTAAGAACTTGACTTGTAAAGATGGTTCATGGTAGAGAAAATGTTGATAATACTAATTAGATCAATTGAGACAAATTGCAGTCAAATTAGATGCTATAAAAATAGCTCAGAGGAGAAGAGCACATCTTGATGATGTAAGAAATGATGAAGCAACAACACCAAACCATAATCCAAAACTTGAAGAAGATCAAGATGAGGAAAGATTATTGAGAGTATTGTCTAGGGTAAATTCAAATCCTACTGTAGAAGTTGTTCCTTATGATGGAAAATTGGATACCAATGCTGTGTTAGATTGGATCTCAGATATGGAGAAGTTCTTTGAGTATGAAAACACTATTGATAATAAGAAGGTGAAGATAATAGTTATTTAGATGAAAGGTCATGCATCGTTGTCGTGGGAGCATTTGCAAATTGATAGACAAAGGAGAGGAAAGGAGAAGATCAAAACTTGGCTAAAGATGGTAAACAAAGTAAAGAACGAATTCTTCCCTAATGATTACCAAGTTAGCTTGTTGAGAAAGATACAAAATTTGAAACAAAAGGACTTGATTGTGAAAGAGTATATTGAGGAATTCTATAGATTGGATATCATATCTAGACATGTGGATGATGATGTTGAGAAAATTGCAACGTACATAAATAGATTGAGATCTAGAATTCAAGATGAAATAAGTTTTGTGAAGTTGGAAAGTGTAGAAGAAGCATATCAATATGCCTTGAAAGTTGAGGAGATCTTGATAAAAAAGCATAAACAAAGACAAAGATGCAGAGGTGGTAGATTCCAAAGAGGTAAAGGTAGACCTTATGGTGAAGGTGGTAGATCTAATAATTTTATGCAAGATAAAGGAAAATCTGAATGGAAGAATGATGATAAAGACAAGACCAAGTGGAAAGGTGGTAGTTCATACCGAGGAGGTACTAGATCTTACCGAGGAAGAGATCAATTTAATCCTAGAGGTGGTTTCCATGGTAATTGTTTCAGATGTGGTAAAGAAGGGCATAGATATTTTGAATATAGATCTTCTAAAAGTGGGCAAAATAATAGAAATGTTGTGATTCAAGGAGATATTGCAAGTTCACCAAGTGGACCTGAGGTTGGAGAAAATATGATGGTGAGAAGAACCTTATGCAATAAGGGAAGTGGTGAGGAACCTATCCTTAAAAGAAGTTTCAAGACCAGATGTAAGATGGCTGGAAAATGCTGCAAGGTGATCATTGATAGTGAAAGTTCTAGAAATTTTGCATCATAAGAGTTGGTTACAAAGTTGTAGTTACAGAGGCTGAAACATCCCAAACCTTATCATGTTTCATGGATCAAAGATGAGCATAAGATATTGGTAAGTGAGAAATGCCTTGTGAAGTTCAAAATTGAACATTATTTTGATGAATTTTTGTGTGATATTATGCCCATGGATTGTTGTCATATTTTTTTTGGTAGACCTTGGTAATATGATAGATATGTTGTGTATGATGGAAGATTGAAACAATATATTCTTTGAGTAAATGGGAAGAAACAAATATTGCTACCTTTGATTGAAAGTCCACATGAGGTCATTTATAATGCAATAAAAGTTTTCATGGTTAATGGAAAGCAATTTGAAAAGGAAGTAAAGAATAATCAAGGTTGTTTTGCTATAGTTCCTAGAGGACTGAATGTTGGTAGCAATGACCTAGCAACAGAAGTTGGTAATGACAAAGTGACAACAGAAATTGCAGAATTGTTGAATGAGTATAAGGACATTGTTGCTAATGATATTATTGATGGTTTACCTTTAGTAAGAAGCATAACTCATTGTATGGATCTGATTTTTGGAGTTATTTTTCCAAACAAAGCACCATATAGATCGACACCTATAGAGAATGAACAACTCAACAGACAAGTGCATGAGTTGTTGTAGAAATATTTGATCAGAGAAAGTTTGAGCCCATGTGTTGTACCTACTATATTAGCACCTAAAAAGAATAGAGAATGGAGAATTTTTACTAATTCCAAAGGTATTACTAAAATCATAGTAAAATATAGGTTTCTTATGCCAAGGATGGATGATATAATGGGTTGTTTGGGTGGAGCAAAGTATTTTATCAAGATTGATTTGAAGAGTGGCTATCATTATATCTGAATCAAAGAAGGTGATGAATGGAAGACTAATTTCAAGACAAAAAATGGTTTGTATGAATGGTTGGTTATGCCTTTTGGTTTGACTAATGCACCTAGAAATTTCATGAGGTTGATGAATGAAGTTCTGAAAAGATTTTTGGGTAAGTTTCTAATTGTTTATTTGGATGACATTCTAATATTCATTAAGACTAAGGAATAATATCTTGAGCATATTAGACAAGTATTGCAGAGGTTGAAAGAGGAAAAGTTGTTGATTAATTTGAAAAAGTGTTCTTTTATGCAAGAGGAGATTGTGTATTTGGGATTTGTGATTTCAGCTGATGGATTGAAGATGAATCCTAAGAAGGTTAAAGCAATTTTGGAATGGCCTACACTTGAGAATGTGGGTGAGGTAAGATCATTTCATGGTTTGGCTAGTTTTTACAAAAAAATTATAAAGAATCTTAGTTCTGTTTGTAATGCTATGACTAAGACAATGAGGGGAGATAAAAAAGAATTCAAATGGATACATGAAGCTGATAAGAGTTTTGAGACTTTGAAACAAAAGGTTGTTGAATTACATGTATTGGCTTTGCCTAATTTCAGCAAAGTATTTCAAGTTGAATGTGATGCAAGTGGTAATGCAATCAGAGCTGTTTTAAGTCAAGAAGGTAAACCTATTGCTTTCTTTAGTGAAAAGTTGAATGATGCTAAAAGAAAGTATTTTTTGTATAATCAAGAGTTTTATGCTATTGTTTAAGCATTGAAGAAGTGGAGACATTATTTGATTTCTAAGGAATTTGTGTTGTATACTAATCATAAAGCTTTACAATACTTGGGAAGTAAACATAAATTAAATCAGAGACATATGAAGTGGGTTGAGTACTTGTAGAATTTTATATTTGTCATTAAGCACAAGAGTGGAGTTACTAATAGAGTTGTTGATGCATTGAGTAGAAGGAATTCTTTGTTGACTAAAAGGAAGGTTGAAGTTCTTGGTTTTGATGAAATGAAAGAGTTGTATGATACCGATCCTAATTTTTCTAAGATGTGGAGAAAGTGTAGAGCGGATGAGTATTTCATTCAAGAAAGTATGTTGTTCAAAGGTATTCAGTTGTGTAATCCTAGAAGTTCTATGAGATTGAATATAATTAATGAAAAGCATAGTTGTGGATTAGCTAGATATTTTGGAATTGATAAGATATTGAATTAGGTGAAAAAGAAGTATTGTTAGCCACAAAAGTATAAGGATGTTCAGAAATTTGTAAAGAGTTGTGGAGTTTGTTAAGTTGCAAAAGGAGTGAGTCAAAATACTAGTTTGTATACACCTATTATTGTTCCTAAGAAGCCTTGGAGTGACATTAGTATGGATTTTGTTCTTGTATTACCTAAGACAACAAAGGAGTATGATTCTATATGTGTTGTGGTGGATAGATTTTCTAAGATGGCTCATTTCATACCATGTAAGAAGACATTAGATGCTAAGCATATTGCTGAACTTTTCTTTAAAGAGATTGTGAGATTGCATGAATTACCAAGAAGTATTATTTTTGATAGAGAAAGTAAGTTTGTTGATTATTTTTGGAAGACTTTGTGAAAGAAGATGGGTACTGAGTTGAAGTTTATTTTTACATTCCATCTGCAAATAGATGGATGGACAAAGGTTGTAAATAGAAGCTTGGGTAATTTGTTGAGATGTTTAGTTGAGAATAAGCCAAATAATTGGGAGATGGTATTGGCACAATCTAAATTTACATATAATAATTTTGTGAATAGGAGTACATGGAAGAAACCTTTTGATATTGTTACTAGAATGCATCCTAGAGAAGTATCAAGTTTGAGGGATACTGTTGGTGAAGAAAAGATGAGTGTGTAGGAGAAGAATTTGTTGATTATATGGAGTCTTTACATAAGGAACTGAAGTTGAGGATAGAACAAATTAATTAGAAGTATAAGGAGAATGTTGATCAATCTAGGAGACATCATGATTTTCAAGTTAGTGATTAGGTAATGGTTCATTTGAAGAAATGAATATTTCCTATTGGAATATATACTAAGCTAAAGATTAGGAAGTTTAGACCTTGTAAGATCTTGAAGAAGTTTGACAATGGAAATGCTTATGAAATTGAGTTACCTAATGACATGGATATATCTCTTATATTCAATGTTGCTAATTTATAAAAGTATCATGATTCAAATGATGAATTTATTGTATCAAAGGACTATAATAAGAAGTACATTGAAGAAGTTGAATAGATATTGGATCAGAGAATTTGTAAGAGCACAAGAGGAAAAGAGTACTATGAATATCTGGTGAAGTGGAAGAACATACCTATGGAAGATTCTTCATAGATTACTCAATTTGAGTTGGATTCAGCTCAGGTTGTAACTTCTTAATGATTCAAGAGAATCATTTCTTTCAACCTTGGTTGTCTGATGCATGAATATCCTGGGTTGCACTACTATCCTGCATGTTTTTAATTTTTATTTTGCTGCTGAAACTATATTTCCTAGTTTGTTGGTGCCTATTATAGACCGTGTAACTAATTTTTCATAATGAATGAAAGGATATGCACTTTTTGGACTAGAAAGGGCCTAGAGTACTATCTATGGTCAAAGTTTCAAGTTCTAAATTTTTATGAGTTGGGAGATATGACAATTTTCCTGAAGTATCAATTTCTAATAGCTTTGCATGACAGTTTTCTATGCTTGAATTTCGAGGTGGATGTGCACTTTTCCTTGATGAATCAAACTTTGTGCACTTAAGGGGTTGTAGAGGACCTAGATATATACCCATATTTCAAAGCATGAGTTCTAACTCAATTAGAGCTATGAGATATCACAATTTTTCTTGGACATCAATTTTAGGATAGTTAATTGCTGATGCGGGCCAACTTGTGTATTTAATGTTAGGTTTATTTTCATTTAATATTTTTTGAGAGCCAACTTGTGGCTTCTCTATGTTCTAGAATAATTTTTAAGCCATTTTTGATAGTATAAATAAAGTGTTTAGGCTTAGAGCTTGGATAATTTTTAGACAGTTAAGAGTTTTAAGAGATGATTTGAGAGCAGAACTAGAAAGTGTGAATTTGCTACTAGATCTTGGATTTGAATGTATTTATATTTGGCCATAACCTAGAAGGCCTTAAAATATGGCATGTATGTTGAATATTTGAAGAATTAATAAAATTATTTTAGTCTTCTTCCTCCTTTGGTTGTGTTTCTTTGTGTTTATTTCTGTTGTGTTAACTCTTGCAGGGTGGTTTAGAGAGTTGGGTGTGCCATTGGCCCTAGTTTTCCCTATCCTTCCTTGCATCATACTTGAAGACTAAAGGAGGTAAAGGAATCCTAATAGCTAAAATATTCTTTGATGATATCACTTTTTCCAATGAAATAATGAAAGAATTTGAGATGTCTATGTTTGGAGAGATAAAATTATTTCTTAGATTAAAAAGTATATCAGATGAAATATGGTATTTACATTACCCAGTCTAAGTATGTAAGGGAAATTTTGAAGATATTTGGTATGGAAGATTCAAAACCAGTTAGTACTCCAATGGTGATAGGATATCAATTATCAAAAACTAATGATTCTACTAAGGTGAATCAAACATTATATAGGTCTATGATTAGTAAATTGAAATATGTAATACATAGAAGACCTCATATAACACTAGCTATTGGGATTGTTGTAATATTTTCTATGAATCCTAAGGAAAAATCATTTGATGGATGTCAAAAGGATTATGAGATATCTGAAAGGAACAGAAGACTATGGCTTATACTACAAGAAGAATGACAAATTTGATTTGAGAGCCTATACAAATGTTGATTGGGCTAGATTGATGACAGAAAGAGCATAAGTGGTGGAGCATTTTTCTTGGGAAAGAGATTAATCTCATAGAATAGTAAGAAACAAAATTGTATTTCAAAATCTACTGCTAAAGCTAAATATGTGGTTGTTGTAGTGAACTACACAAATGTGGAATGGATTAAACTGTTTGAAATTTAAGAGGAGTAACTTAGAGGGGAGGGGTGAATCAATTACCATAAAAATAAATCCCAAATCCCTTAGATGTCAATAAAAATCAAATCATAAACTCAGATTAAACTATATTATGTTGTTACTCGATAAACAGATAGGCACTTGGTTAACACTAGTGAATACTGCAACTCAGCAAGCATTGAGAATCAACTATAATTTGGCAAAAATTGAATATAATAATCTTAATGTGATTAAACTTAAATTTAACTTAGTTGCATAAACATAAAAGAAATAGCATGAACACAAGTGACATTAATATTTAATATGAAAATCCAATTTGGGAAAAACCACCAATTGCAACTAGTCATTATTTTCATTCTTTTGAAGTGAGCCCTATTAGGATCCAACCCTGTTAAAGGTCACAAAATACACTATTAGGTGTGACCCTTACTAGAGGATTTAATCACCCTATTAGGAGTGGTCTTGTTAGAGGTCTTCAAGATACTTCAAATAGAAATGCCACTTTGTTAGAGGATTTACAACTAGCTATTAAGCCAACTCTTTTAAGAGATTTAGATAATTGCTACAATGGTTAGAAAGTAACAATGACATGACTTGATTTCTTATGCAATTGAATTTTTGATTATAGATCTCAATTTTGGCTTTAATACTTGATCCTTCCTAATAAAATGTATATTTATCAAATGGATGTGAAATTAACATTTTTAAATGGTATATTGGAAGAGAAAGCCTATATTGAAAAACCTAAAGGATTTTTTGATCCAAACAAGAAGAATGTGGTATGTAGACACATAGGCACTTGGTTAACACTAGTGAATATTGTAACTTGACAAGCATAGAGAATCAACTATGATTTGGCAACAACTAAATATACTAATCTTAATGTGAACACATAAATACAAGTCACACCAATATTTAATGTGAAAATCCAATTTGGGACATAAGACTATAGTTTATACTACAAGAAAAATGAAAAATTTGATTTGAGAGCCTATACAAATGTTGATTGGGCTAGATTGATGAGAGAAAGAGCACAAGTGGTGGAGTATTTTTCTTGGGAAAGAGATTAGTCTCATGGAATAGTAAGAAACAAAATTGTATTTCACAATCTATTACTAAAGCTAAATATGTGGTTGTTGTAGTGAACTACACAAATTTGAAATGGATTAAACTATTGGAAATATAAGATGAGTAACTAAGAGGGGAGGGGTGAATCAATTACCACAAAATCAAATCCCAAATCCCTTAGATTTCAATACAAATCAAAATATAAACTTGGATTAAACTATATTATGTTGTTACTTGGTAAACACATAGGCACTTGGTCAACACTAGTGAATATTATAACTTGGCAAGCACAGAGAATCAACTATAATTTGACAACAACTGAATATACTAATCTTAATGTGATTAAACTTAAATTTAACTTAGTTGCATACACAGAAAATAAATAGCATGAACACAAGTCACACCAAGATTTAATGTGAAAATCCAATTTGGGATATAAGACTATAGTTTATACTACAAGAAGAATGAAAAATTTGATTTGAGAGCCTATACAAATGTTGATTGGGCTAGATTGATGAGAGAAAGAGCACAAGTGGTGGAGAATTTTTCTTGGGAAAGAGATTAGTCTCATGGAATAGTAAGAAACAAAATTGTATTTCACAATCTATTACTAAAGCTAAATATGTGGCTACTGTAGTGAACTACACAAATGTGGAATGGATTAAACTATTGGAAATATAAGATGAGTAACTAAGAGGGGAGGGGTGAATCAATTACCACAAAAAAAAATTCCAAATCCTTTAGATGTCAATACAAATCAAATTATAAAACTCTGATTAAACTATATTATGTTGTTACTTGGTAAACACATAGGCACTTGGTTAACACTAGTGAATATTGTAACTTGGCAAGCACTGAGAATCAACTATAATTTGGCAACAACTAAATATACTAATCTTGATGTGATCAAACTTTAATTTAACTTAGTTGCATACACATAAAATAAATAGCATAAACATAAGTCACGCCAAGATTTAATGTGGAAATCCAATTTGGCACATAAGACTATAGTTTATACTACAAGAAGAATGACAAATTTGATTTGAGAGCCTATACAAATGTTGATTGGGCTAGATTTATGAGAGAAAGAGCACAAGTGGTGGAGCATTTTTCTTGAGAAAGAGATTAGTCTCATGAAATAGTAAGAAACAAAATTGTATTTCATAATCTACTGCTAAAGCTAAATATGTGGCTGTTGTAGTGAACTACACAAATGTGGAATGGATTAAACCATTGGAAATATAAGATGAGTAACTAAGAGGGGAGGGGTGAATCAATTACCACAAAAACAAATCCCAAATTATTTATATGTTAATACAAATCAAAATATAAACTCTGACTAAACTATATTATGTTGTTACTCGGTAAACACATAGGCACTTGGTTAATACTAGTGAATATTGTAATTTGGCAAGCACTGATAATCAACTATAATTTGGCAAAAATTGAACATACTAATCTTAATGTGATTAAAATTAAATTTAACTTAGTTGCATACACATAAAATAAATAGCATGAACACAAGTCACACCAAGATTTAATGTGAAAATCCAATTTGGGAAAAACCACCAATTGCAACTAGTTACTATTTTCACTCTTTTGAAGTGAGTAATTTTAGGAGCCAAACCTATTAAAGGTTACAAAACACACTATTAGGTGTGACCCATACTAGAAGATTTAATCACCCTATTAGGAGTGGCCTTGTTAGAGGTCTTCAAGATACTTCAAATGGAAATGCCACCTTGTTAGAGGATTTACAACTAGCTACTAAGCCAACTCTTTTAATAGATTTAGATCACTACTACAATGGTTAGAAAGTAACAATAAGATGACTTTATTTTTTATGCAATTGAATTTCTAATTACAAATCTCAATTATGGCTTTAATACTTGATCTTTCCTAATCAAATGTGTATTTGCAGCTCCACAAGGATATTCCACTTATCCTTCAAATTTGCTTCCTCTTGGCATCTTCAAATCTTCTATTTTCTTACATACACATTCAATCATCAAATTGACCTTATATTTATATCTTATATATTTTCAAGTTGGCTTGAATACAACTTAAAATACTTAATATTCATCTCCTTATTTAGCTAGAACCAATTTAAAAATTAATTGAATTCAATATACCAAAACAGGAAAATCCTTTGTTAGTTGACCCTGCTCGGTAGATATTAAAAAAAATAGATTTTGCTTCCTTAACCAAGTGATCTTAGTTAACACTAGTTTTCATGCCAAATTTCTTTATCTCCCAAGTGAACTCAATAGATACTTCTTTCTATGATTTCTCTTTGGTAACTGAGTGAGCCTGGTTAACACTTGTTATCTTCCAACTTTCCTATGTCTCTTGAGTGAAATCAGTAGACACTAAATTTTGAACTTAGCATACACAAGAATGCTCAACAAACATAGGAAATTATCTTCATCACCTAAGTGAGCTCAACATACACTGGCTGGCAATGATATGACATTTTGCGTCACATCAAAGACAATATACAATTAACCAATTGTATTCAATAATCTCTCTCTTTGGCATTGATGGCAACATAACATGTCATAATACAATAATTTTTTTTTAAGAGAAAGAATAAATTAAGGATCATATCCTTACTTTCATTTTGATTCTCATCCATGAGCACTCCTTCTATTAGTGTGAGCTCCTCTATCTTTAATTCCCCCCTTTGTCAATAAAACTATGTCTTCAATGCCTTCTTCCAATAGCAAAGTCTCCCTTTACGATATCAAACCAAGTTCATCTCCTTTCTTAGACATCTTTAAACAAAATTTATGTGAAATGTGTACTCTCCCTTTTTATATATATTTTTTAAAATATTGAGAAAAAATTCTCCCTCTTTAACATCTCATGTCAAAAATAATATTCAGAGAATATCAATGTAGCTTATGTATTGATTCATATTCAATGTGTCATTTTCAGTACTACATCAATTGACCAATCTTCAACATGCTCTAGTTGATGCATCACTAAACTTCATTTAGTGAGCCTTAGATAGGAGAATGACCCCTAGCTTACCTCGTAGAAATAAAAATGCATCCTTAGGTAATGTCTTGGTAAACATGTCTGCAAGTTGTTCTTTGGTATTCACATATTCCAACTTTACTTCCTTTTCTTGTACCAATTCTCTTAGAAAATGATATTTTATAGCAATGTGCTTGGTCTTGGTATGCATCATTGAATTTTTTGATATGTTGATTGCACTAGTGTTATCATAGAAGATAACCATAGGATCTTTGATTTCTATCTTCATACCTACCAATAGTTGCCTGAACCAAACAATATTAGAATAATTAATGATTGCTACCGCATATTTTACCTCTGTTGTGGATTAAGAGATCTAATTCTAATTTTTTCTTGTCCAAGACACTAGTCGTTTACTAAAAAAGAATGCCCCACCACTGGTGCTCTTTCTGTCATCAATGCTTCTTGCCCAATCAATATTAGTGAAGGCTTGTAACTCTAAGTTTCCTCCTTTCTTGTATCATAAGCCATAATCTTCAGTACCCTTTAGATACCTCATGATTCTCTTGATTGCCATCATATGATTTTCTTTAGGATTTGTTAAGAATCTTGCCACCATACCAACTAAAAGAGCAATTTTAGGCCTAGTATGTAATTTCCCAATCATTAATTTGTATGCACAGTCTGATCTACCTCCTTGGAATCATCATTTTTGGAAAGCTTATGTCCAGTAGACATAGATGTTCCAACTAGTCTTGAATCTTCCATTCCAAATTTTTTTAGTATCTTCTTGATATATTTAGACTAATTAATGTAGATACCATCTTTCTTCTATTGAATCTGCAATCCAACAAAGAATTTTATCTATTCAAACATGGACATCCCAAATTCTCTACTCATTTCTTCTGAAAAAGCCTTGTCTAAAACATCATTTCCTGTAAATAAAGTATCATCCACAAATATTTATGCCAATATAATTTTCTTATCTGGTCCTTCTTTGATATATAAGTTGTTGTTATCATTTGTTCTTTGAAAACCAATCTTTATCAAGTAGTTATGAAGTCTTTTATACCAAGCTTTGGGAGCTTTGTTGACACCATAAAATGCTTTGTGCAATTTACAAACCATATCTTTTTTGCTAGGATCTAAAAAACCTTCTAGTTGTTCTATGTAAACTTCTTCTTTAAGAATTTTATTCAAGAATGCAGATTTCACATTTATTTGATAAAATTTGAAACCTTTATGTAATACATGTGCTAGTAAAGTCCTAAGACCTTCTAATCTTGCAATAGGATAAAAACTTTCACCATATTCAATACCTTCTTCTTGAGAATAACCTTTACAAACTAACCTTGCTTTATTTCTTGAAACTTTTTCGTCTTCATTTAGCTTATTTCTAAAAATCTGCTTTGTGCTAATCACATTGTTATCCTTGGGTCTAGGATCAAGAGTCCAGGTTTTATTCCTTGCTATCTATTTTATTTCTTCATTCATTGCTTCAATAAAAATTTTATTATCCAAAGCATCTTTAACATTTCTAGCTTCAAATTCAATAAGAAAACATGCACCTTTCAATTTATTTCTTGTCATTATTCCATCTGACTTGTCTTTAATGATCTAATTAGGTGCATGGTGTCTTCCAACATATCTTGCTAATATAGGTGCTTTGGATTTGGAAATTTTTTCACATAGCTTAGCATGATCTTCAAGTTTGAGTCCCACCATCTATGACTCTGGTCCTTCTAATGACTCTAGTTACATTGACTACAACTCGATAGGTTCTGACTCGGGTCCTTCAAATTGTAACTTAGGTTGCATTAGTTGCAACTTGGGTACTTCTAGAGATTTTGGGGACTCAAGGGATAAAATTTCCTAACTTCCAATTCGATTTGTCAATATATGAGGTTCATAATACACAAATATTCTATAATCCTCATGTTCTTTGCTGGTGTCTTCTTCACTCTTCTGCAAACTCATCAATTCTCACATGTGTACTTTCTATGATTTTATGAGTAGTTAGATTAAAACACTTGTATGCTCTACTTCTGTAGGAGTATCCTAAGAATAAGCCTTCATCACCTTTAACATCAAATTTACCTTTCCTATATTCCTTCAAGATATTACATTTTCTACCAAATAGTTTTAAGTAACTTACATTAGGTTTGTAGCCATACCATAGTTCATAATGAGTTTTATTTGAGTCTTTTTTCTACTCTACTCTATTCAAGGTATGTACTATAACATTGATTGTTTCCTTTTAGTACTTGATTGTAACATTCTTTTCTATCATCAAGGTTCTTGCACAGTCCATGATGGACATGTTCCTTCTTTCTGCTATACCATTCTGCTAAGGTGTACTAGAGGATGATACTTATCTTTTGATTCCTCTTTCAATGCATAATTCATTGAACTCATTTGAAATAAATTCACCACCTTTGTCTGATCTCAAACACTTTAGCTTCTTTCCAATGTCTTTCTCTACTCTTGCTAAATACTACTTAAATTATTAAAATTCTTCAAACTTTTCTTTTAGATACATTATAGTCATCATTCTAGAATAGTCATCAACAAATAAAATAAAATACTTATCTTTACTATAACTCTCTATTCTAATAGGTCCAAATAAGTCTATATGAACCAACTCCAAGACTTCTTCTAAATGATAGTTCTTGCTTTTGAAACTAGTCTTTCCCATTTTCCAATTTGATAAATTTTTCATAGACCCATATCAAGTTTCCTCAAACTAGGAATACCTCTTACTCTTTTGCTTTTTCTTATCTTGACCAAATTGTCAAAGTTCACATGACAAAACTTTTTATGCCATAACCAAATTTCTTCTACTTGCATGAACTTTTATTGAGATCTAGGTAGAATAGGTTACCTTTTGTTTGTTTTCTAGACCCAACCATATTTTCTTTTCCATCCAACAGTTTGGCCTTCCCATTCATGAATTCTACATTGAATCCAATGTTATTCAATTCTGCCACACTTAGTAGATTATGCTTGAGTCCTTCAACCCAATAGGCATTATCACATCTAAGTTTATTTGTTAGTGAAATACAACGTTTTCTTTTTATGCAACAAGATTCATTATTTCCAAATCTAACACTTCCATCATCATAGTGTTCCATATGTTCAAAGTTTTATTTGTCACCAATTATATGATGAGAGCAACCAATATCAATAATCCATGTATCATTCTTACTAACATGAGAAGTAAGTGCCATTTTATTTGACTCATAATCTGAATAATCTTTTATAGCTATATATACCATTTCATCATCTTCACTACTATTTGAATCCTTAGCAATAAAACAAGATTTCTTTCCTTTATCTTTGTAGTCCTTGTAGCTCTTGAATTCCTTCTTTCCTTTGAACTTTCTTTTTTTCTTTTCATCTTTTCCTTCTTTGTTGGGACATCTTGCAACGATGTGACCAACTTCTTCACATGAAAAATAGATTACAAGAATCTTACCTTTGTACTTTTCTCTTCCTTTAGAAGATTTTCTTGCAAGTAGGGATTCAACAACTTCAAGATCACTGTCTAAAATTTCTTCCTCTTCTTCACTTTCTGATTATTTGGCTTTTGATTTTCCACCTTTTTTCTTGAGTGAAATCTTGACTTCAAATGTAGCCTCAATACCTTTAGAACTAGGGACATAGTTATCATAGCTATCTAACTCAAAGGTTGACAATCTTCTCATTAGAGCATCTAGATTTATCTTATTATTTGGATTGCATCTCATCTCTTGAATAATAGACACTCTAATTGCATAGATAGGAAGAAGGGTTCTAAGTACCTTTCTTACAACTATTTTGTCATCAATGTCTCCTCCAAATGCTTTGATTGTACTTACACTTTCTTTAATTCTCTCAACATATTTTCAAGTTAGCTTAAATACAACTTACAATACTTAATATTCACCTCCTTAGTCAGCTAGAACCAAAAAATAAATCAATTGAACTCAATATGTCAAAAAAATAAAATCCTTCGTTAGTCGACCCTGCTTGATAGATACTAACCAAAATAGATTTTCCTTCGTTAACTAAGTCATCTTGGTTAACACGGGTTTTCATGCCAACTTGCTTTGTCTCCCAAGTGAACTCAATAGACACTACCTTCTACAAATTCTCTTTGGTAATTGAGTGAGCTCGGTTAATACTCATTATCTTTCAACTTTCCTTTGTCTCTGGAGTGAACTTGGTAGACATTGACTTCTTAACTTGGCATACATAGGAATGCTCGGTAGACACAGTGAACTATCTTCATTGCCTAAGTGAGCTCGACATACATTGACTGGTAATGATATGACATTTTTTGTAACATCAAAGACAATACATAATTAACCAATTGTATTCAACAATCAGTTACTCAAATGAATAAAGGAAGAAATTATTGAACCTATTGTAATCTAATATGACAATATAAGTGCTATAAAAATATCTAAGAACCTTGTGATACATACAAAAACAAAACACATTGCAATCAAGTATCATTACTTGAGAGAGTTGGTTCAAGACAAAGAAGTGATAATGGAATATGTGAATACAAAGGAATAGATAGCGAGTATATTCATAAAGGCTTTACGTAAGGATGCACATGAATATCTAAGAGGTAAAGTAGGGGTGATACCCCTATCCAAAGCTACTTGAAGAAGTAAATTGTGTCCTACATCAACTAAGATGAATGCAATACTTTGCAACTTGATGTAGTGGATCTTACTTTAGGAGCTTCCTAAAGTAAAGGAGCTAAAATAGAAAATTTTACAATCACATGCAAGGTGATGGAGGGAGAACCTGAATTATAGATAACTACATGATAAGATGACAAGTCTTTAGCATTGTTGTGAAAGAGGGAGAAATATTCTAAAGGAGAATGATATAAAGTGAACTATCTTAGAAGTATTGTCAAAGAGGGAGATACTAGATAAAGGAGACAATAGATAGAGATCAAAAAGATGAAGAGTTTTAGAATTAGAGGATGGACACATAATGATAGAGAGAGATATTATTTTTGGTATTGGTTTTCCATCAATGCCAAAGGGGGAGATTGTTGAGATAAGATTTTTGAAGAGAAGAAGATTGATGGAACTTGTCATGGAACAATCATTATTTTCTCACTGATGTGAAACCAAATACTTGTTGGTGAGATAATTGCTAATTTGGTCTAAATGCTATCATTTGATTGATTGATGAAGAGGATTTGAAAAGAAAGGATAACAAGAGAACCTAGAGGAAAGGTTGAGTTATATGATGTATATACCAAGTAAGACATTGATGATATAGTGTATTATTTATCTACTTAATGCTAGAATGAAAGGATACTCAAGAAAAGGCTAGAAAAAGACTTAGTGAAGAAATATGTCTACCAAGCTTGATTGAGTAAATAGTAGAAGCTGAGAAAATTCAGTTTAGGCCAAGCAGATTTCAATAGGTGCTAAGAAAATAAAATTATTACTTGTGACTAAGTGAATTATAGTATGTGCCAAGTAAAGTTTAGTGCTTTCCAAGCACCAATAAACTTTAGTATGTGCCAAGCAATCTAGTATTGACTAGGCATTAGAAGACAATAATTATTGAGCAACAACAAGTAATTATCGAGTGACAATAAAATGAGTTTGATCAAAGATCTAACAAATTTGAGCTAACACAGTTGATTTCTTGAATTATGTGAAGCATGTGGAAGATAATTTTGATGAGTTGGTGGCATAGAATTCAAGATAAACCATTTTGAGACAAATTCAAAGAGGATTGTAAGATAAGTTTCTAGAGGAACAAAATGGAAAGATGGGTAGATTCAATGAATTTAACCTAACCCTAAGATGGAAGATTGTGATGAAGTGACAAAATATCTAAATTCTCTATTTAGGAGATAACAAGCCAGAATAAAAGAGAGAGCATTAGAGAAGAGTCCAAACTTGAGAAAGATAGGAAGTCTAGGGTATTAGTTCATATGGTGGTTGAATGAATGGATCTACAATTGGAAAATTAAGCAAGGAGGCTTAAGGAGTTGAAATCTTGAAGGACAAACAAGATATAAAGATGAAGAGGATGAATACCAAGTAGAAAGGAGGACTGAATACGAGATCTATAACTTTCTTTGAAAATGACCTATATAAAATTAATTTTTTTGTATTTGAAAATATTGTGTTTCTGTGTGTGTGTGTGTGTGTGTGTGTGTGTGAGAGAGAGAGAGAGAGAGAGAGAGAGAGAGAGATCTGTGCATATGGTTACAAGATCTAGAGTATAGGGTTGGGGGACTAATGTAGAATTTAAAGCTTATGGGTTTAGGGGAGAGGGGAGAGGGTAGAGGGAGGAAGAGGGAGAGTATGATAAAGTGGAATAGAGAGAGGGAAAGTAATAGGGGGAAATGAAGGTGGTACAATAATGGAGTGAGGAAGGGGTATGAGGGAGAGAGGAAATAGGTGAGAGATGGGTAAAGAGAGATAGGGGAAGGGACAAAAGGAAAGAGGAAGAGGGAGGAAATAGGGGTAGAGAGAAAGGGGCAAAATGATAGAGGAAATGGGGGGGGGGGGGGGGGGGGAGGGGGGGAGACAGAGTGTGAGAGAGATAGCCTGGATGAGAGAAGAGAGTAAGAGATGGGGAAAGAGAGAATTAGGAATGTGGAGAGGAGAAATAGAAAGTGGAAGTGGCCTCTCTCTCTCTACCCCAAAACCTAAACTCTAATCCTAAAAACTTATAATCATAATCTCCAAACGTTAAATCTATTCTCCCTTTCTCTCATGGGGTCTTTACTTGGCATATGCATTCATGGCATACTAAAGAGTTCTCTTCTTTTTTTAATATTGTCCCAAATCCTCCACACACCCCCCTTCTACTGCCCACCTAACAATTCCCACACCTATTTTCTTATATAAACCCCCTACACCTACCCCCCAAAAAAACTTGACCCCCCAAAAATGTTCTCTCCTTATTTAGACAATATATTGCCTCTTTTTTTGTCTAATTTAAACCCCCCAATATGAACACATGTGATATTGTATTGCCCTTTTAGTAAAGACCCTATGCTATCTCCCTTTTCCCTCTATATTTTCTTCTCTCTCCCTCTTTCCTTACCTCTATCATTCACTCTCTTACTCATTCCCTCTCTCCCCCATCTCCTTGAATCTCTTCTCACCTTCCCCTCTTTCTCTAAAACTTATAACCTATAACCATAATCCCTAAACCTTATATCATTTTCCCTTTCCCCTTCTTTCTTTCCCCCTTAATTATTCTCTCCATATTTCCTTTCCCTCCCTCTTCCCCACATCTCTCTCCCTATGCTCTCACACTCTCTCTCTCTCTATTTCCCCTATCTCTCCTTCAACTCTCTCCCTTTCTTTGTTTCTCTCCTATACTTTACCAAACTCTCTTTCTTTCCTCCAAGCTCCCTTTCCCTTCTCTCTTATCGCTTCTTACTCTCTCCCCATCATCCTACCACTATATTTTATCTCCACCAATTGTACCATCAATGTTAGCATACAAAGAAATGAATAAGTGAGGAAGAATCCTAGAGAGAGGTGGGGAAAAAAAGATAAATAGAGGAATAAGAACAAAGAAAAAAGAAAAAAGAAATAATGAGTAGAAAAAGGAAAAATATAAAAATATTCTTTGCCTTGTCTCCTTAACACTATTTCTCTTCCCCTTCACTCACTCTCTCTCCCGTTTCCTACTACTTTATTCTCTCTCTCTCTCTCTCTCTCTCTCTCTCTCTCTCTCTCTCTCTATTAACAGTACCATCAATATTGGCATAGAGAGCGAGAGGGGTAAGGAGACAATGGGAGATTAGAGATAGAGAGAGGTTAAATTGGGGAATAATAATAATAGATATGGAAGGAAGGGAGAGGATAAGAGACAAAGGAACATAGATTGATAGAGGAGTAAGAAGATATGGAAGGAGAGATAAACATAGAGGGGGTGAGAGATCTATGACAGGATAACATATAGGGAAATAGAGGTGAGATACCTAGCGGGGGGAGAGATGTTAGATGGAGTTTCAATTAGGAATGAGAAAACATGAAGGGATGGGGAAAGAAAGAGAAGGAGAGACCGAGATATATTAGAGAGAAGAGATAGGGAGAAGAACAAAAAGATGAAATATCAATGTTGGATATACCCCCAACCTTATGTACTCTAAACCCTTTAAAAAGAGGAAGAGGGGGAGAAGGGGGCAATGGGAGAGAGAGAAAAGGAGGAGAAAAAGGAGGGGGAGGGGGAGAGGGATGAAGGTCTAGAGAGAGGGAGGGAACTAGAAGGTAGCGGCAGGGGGGGAGTAGATGGGGGGATATAATTATTAGACATCATTTTATTATATGAAATGAGTTATAAGATTATAATTAGTAAAAAAAGTAAACCTTGTTTAATGCACGTATTAGGATTCATTTATTTTAGTGGCCATTTAGGGTTGGGGATAGTATTTAATTTGGTTTGGTGTTAGGATTAGGGGTTTTTTTTTTAACGTTTAACTTTTTCTTAAGGTTGGGATTCAATTTTATATGGTGTAAGGTTAAATTTTCAATCAAGTTTAGATTTTCAATTTATTTTTTTCATTTCAAGTTTTTCTACAATGTGGTTTATTTTTAGCATTCATTTTGGGTTTAAATTTTAATTAGGCTTATATTTAGGGTTAAATTTAGTATAATGTTAAGGTTATGGCTGAATTTACTTTAGAGTTCTAGGATTAGCATGATTAATATCTCATTATATTTAGTTAAATTTGTTATATGCCTATATCTAATTATATTTATCTCTCCCACTACTCTCTCCCTATTTTCCTTCTCTATGTCTTCCCATAACCCTACTAGAAACTATCTCTTTCTTTCAATATCCATTTCTCCTCTTTCTTTACCTCCTTCTCACTCTCTCCCTCTTTGTCCCATCTCCTTACCACTCTATACATTTTCCTCTCTCCCCCACCTCCATGCCACTTTATTTTCTCTCTCTACCATACATACTATTGAACTTAGAATACAGAATAGAGAGGGAGGAATTAAGAAAGAATAAACCTAGAGATAGAAGAGAAGGAGAAGATATGAGACAAAAGAAAAAAAAGAGATGGAGTAAAAAAAATAGAGGAGAGGTAAAAATGTAGGGAGTGAGAGACCTATGAAGAAATAAGATGAAAGGGAAGAGAGGTGGCATACTTAGAGAGGGAGAGACACTTGAGATGGATTTTCAAGGAGGAAGGGGAAGATAAAGACTAATAGGGGAAGAATATTGAGAAGGAGAAAACTATAAAAAAATATATAGAAGAGAGCAAGAAAGAAGTGTCAACATAGGAAACCTCTCTCTCTCTCTCTCTCTGTAGAAATTGTACCACCAATCTTGGCATTAACAAAAGTGGCAGAAGGCCACACAATAATTTGTTTTCCCTTCAATACAAATTTAGCTTGACACCTAGGTATGAAATTTTGAGGGGATTTCAAAATGTTTGATGCACAGCAATCAACTATGGACAAAAATCTATTGAATTATGAAGTGAATGGTAGAATCTCTAATATGCCAATATAGTTCCAATGAAGAATAGTAAATATCAACAGATTCTACTCATACCTCTTCACTTAAGCATTGATATAATATGTGCACATTTTGTCATACTTTTTCTCTTCCATTTATACTCACACTTTTCACTACACAAATTCTTTAATCTTTATATACATTTCTTAACTATCTTTACCAAGTTGGACAAGAAATGCAAACATGCTTCAAGAAATCTACTAAATTTGATCACATAACCCAATGCAATCCAAAAATAAGAACAGAGCACAATCTTCAATCATCAATAAGAAATTACATAGACTATGGATCACTTGGTTATTCATTTCTCTTTCATGAGAGAGGTTTGGTCTTTTTTCAGCCATGTTTTTGGGTTGGACTGGTGTGCCCCTACTACAATTACTAAATTCCCTAGGCAATGGGACAACTTGTGGAAGGGCTTTGGTCTTCAAGACATTGGTAAATGGGCTCTACCTCACTTTGGTTGAGGGATATGGAAAGAATAGAATAATTGAATATTCAAGGAAGCTAGCCTCCCTGCTAAGATTGTGTTGGATAAATTTCTTAATGCTCTTTTGGAAAACTACCTTTTCTGCAAAGGTTCTAACCTGTTGTAAGCGATACCAAATGTAGTAATGCCACATAGAAAAAAAGACAAAAATTTTAATAGAAATTACCTCCTGTTGGTTCATACAAAGCAAATTTTTATGGTGCGGCCAAAGGAAATTTGGGGCAAGCAGATAGTGGTTGAGTGATTCGTAATTTCTACAGTTATGGCATAGCGATAGTTACCTTCCCTCTAGGGCACCAAACTAACCACTTCATTGAGGCATGTGTTACCATTCAAACAACTATTTTGGCTAAGGATATTGGTGTTAAATGCCTTAGGCTTGAGGGGGACTCGAACAACATCATAAAATGCCTAAGAGGTGAGCATCCTCCATCTTGATCAATCAAGAATTTGGTGCAAGAAACCAAACAAATCCTACTCACTTTCAACAAGGTCTACATGTCATGTGAATATAGAGAGGCCAACTCAGTTGTTGACTAGGTGGCCAATGAGGTGGTCAAAAGGGAAATGTCATACAGGTGGATTAATGATGACGGGCTTCTAGCGATAGCAAAAAGCATGATAGAGATTGAGAGAATATAGGGGAGGACAAGAAATATTAAGAGTAATAATGAAAGGTAATGTTTTTAGAATCACGTTAATTTTATTGAGAGTTAAGTATGAGATAAACATGAGTTATCTTAATTCGAAGGCTTTTTGGCATGCTTTATGGATGACTGATAGGCTTAATTAAAATTGCATTCTCAAAAATAAAGGTAAACTTTGTTTCAATGAGTTTTATATGCAATTAGTTCTTTGTTATTGGAGGTTGCAAAAAATTTCTGCTCTAACCAACAAGATGGTGGGCAAAAGGCATCATAGAGAGTTGAAGGATGAGGTGGAAAAATGGAAAAGGTGGTCGAAGGTACAAGAGAAACTGAGGGATGGTGGCATTTCCAAGATCATTGAGAAATTGCATGGTTAGAACCCAAAGGTTACAAATCTTATGGTCACGTCCTAGAAAGATAGGAAAGTTAAGATTCGTGAGGTTGATTTCTAGGTAAATAAAGGTGACATAGTGGAGGTCAATTGTTCCCCTATTGAGGGAATCAAATTCTCTAGGTACAAGAAGGTTTCCCTTAATGCAGTAAAATATTTTGCTAAAGATGCCAAGGAGATGAAAGATCTGGTGAAGATGAGAGTGTACTATGAACCAGATTCAATTTAAAAACTCTAGAGGTTCATCCTAAGGGTGATTATTTCTTATATTACACTAGATACAAGGTATAATAGAATTCATACCCATCACTTTGTAATCCTTAACCACTTCAGGTATGACACGAAAATCACCATACCCTACTACCTCTTTTCCTCAGTTAATAAAAATATTATCAGTTACAAGAAGAAGTCGTATGCAAACTTGACTTTCTATGAGGGCCTATTATTACTAATCTATGAGCATTTCAAGGCTCAAACTTGTGGTAGATCTATTTCCCAAAAAGTGGAGTCCTTGGACGACATGGAAAGTTCATATCTCCCTTCTGATACTAAAGATAGTGTTTGTAGACACCTAAAAATCCTTTAGAAAATAAAGTATTTTTATTTTCTGAAAAAGTCTCTGATGACATCATCATTTATTAATTATTTATTTATTTAATTAATTAATTTATTTTTATGTCATTAAATCTCTTTATCTTAATTAAAAATATTTAATTAAGGAATCTCTCCCAAAAATGTTTAAATCTTATTTAAACATTATTTCCTTATTTATTAATTATTTAATTAATAAATTGACCAAAAATTCCAAAATAAATAATTTATTTATTTTTTGCCCAAAACTTGGCCAATTTCCTTAAGACCACTAACCTCTTCCAAAATCTTCTAATCCTTCTTTAATTTCGATTAAAGGCTAATCCCATCATTTCCTACCCCTAATCCCAACTCAAAATATTTAATTAAGGTTAAATATTAATCCTCATGTTTATTAAAAATGTTTTAATGAATATCTCCTCAACCCAAACCTATGAAATAAATAAAATTTTATTTATTTCCTAAGAAACCTTTTATCCTCATCATAGGAAATTCTAGACTCTTCTAGAAAGTCTTCATCCTCATCCTAAGCCTATCTCTAAACCTCCATTTTAGCCTAATCCACCCCATCCACCCATACTAACCAAGCTTAGCTACTAATTTACCCACCCTCATTGAATGCCATCCACTTGGCCATCTCTAACATCCCTAATCTAATCCTAAACCATCTCTAATCCCACCCCTAACCTTGTCACATTCCCTAAGAAAGCTTAAGACTTTCCTAAGCCAAGCGAAGTCAACAATCTCAACTCCCTCCAAAATATTCCAACCACCCAACCATGAATGCTCTTACAAAGCCATAAAAGACTCTTACAAACCCATTCATTGCTCTTACAAGCCATTATGAAGGGTCTTTATGAAGATATTATCCCTTGAGCCTCCTTTGTTGACTCATCTTTGCCCTTTCTTCCATCCTCTCACCCTGTGACATGTGTCACTCCCTAATTGGCTATAAGGAAGCACAATCCATGTGCTCTCCTCTCATGCAATCTGAGCCCTCCATGAGCTTTTTCCCATCCTTGCATCTTAGCCCTCAAACCCTCAAGCCCTTAGCCTATAAATTGAATCTCCTCCCAAGCCATTTTAACACAATCCTTAAGCTAAAGTTACCATGCCATTTTGAGAACAAACTCCATAGCTTTTTGCATACATCCACACCCAAATTTCAAGAATCCATTGAAGCTAGCTTGAGTACCTTGAGCATACATCCTAAATCTATCAAATAGACTCATCCCCAAAACAAGAAAGGCCTCATTGAGAGAACCTCTTAATGGTTCATATTCTCAATTGAGGGCTTGTCTTAGTCTCTCTTATATGTTATAGTAGTTTAATGTGTAAATGCTTTTGTTTTCATTAAATTAGTATTTTTAGCATATCAAATTAGTGTATACATTTTGGCATGCCTGGTGGGACCCCGCTATGGGTCATTCAATCCATGTTTTGTTATTGTAAATTAACAATATAATGTTTTTTATTGTTTGAGTGGGTTGTAGGGTGTTTCTCTTATTTTTGCAGGTTGAAGGATGCATTTGGGAAGAAAATATATCCTCAAAAATCTAAAAAAAATCTAAAAAATAATAATTTTTTTGGAAAAACCCGCGCCCATCAATTCTGTTCGCGCAATGTCGTCTCCACAGTGTCGTCTCCGCAGTTTGGCATCTCTGCCTAGTGAATTGTCATCTCCGCCAGATCATCTGTCATCTTTGACTGACAAACTATCATCTCCGCAGTTTGGCATCTCTGCCTGATCTCTTATTGTCTGCGCCGCCACCAAACTGTCATCTCCGCAACCTTAACTGCCGTCTTCGCAGTTCAACACCTCTACCTAGTTTTTTTGTCATCTTCGCCACTGCCTCTGGTTGTCTATCATCTCTGCCACCGCCTCTGGTTAACTGTCATCTTCACAGTTCAGCATCTCTACCTAGTTTCATGTTTTCTGTGCCACTAGATTAACTGTCGTCTCCACCTGGTTTTCTATCGTTTGTGCAGATTAGCATCTTCGTAGTTTAGCGTCTACATATTTTGGCGTCTCTACCTGGTGAACTATCGTCTTCGCCTGTTATTATTTTTTGTTTTAATATCTCTATGGCTTACTAATCCCTGCACTTTTTTATAGAGTAGAGGTTTTTCTAAGCATTTTTACGCCTATGAAAAAGAACAAAAAAAGTTGATTTTATTTTTCCCATAGTTAAGCTTCAATTTTTGAGATTTTTGGGTGACTAATCAAATTGGCTTTTGTAGCTTTGCAGGTTGGAGCATCTATGAAACCACTAACCATGTTTCTTATAAGTTCTCCTTACATGGTTTAATGCTCTTAAAAAATGAACTTGAATGTTTAAACACTTGTCTTTGAATGCATGTTGCTAAAATAAACTTGAATGTTTAAACACGTGTCTTTGAATGTATGTCGCTTAAATCAATCTTGAATGCCATGGATTAAAATCAAATTTTTTTTGAAATGCATGCTTAAAACAACAAACACAATCTTGAATGCAAAAGGTCAATTAATCATTACATTATCTCACACTTCATCTTTTGGGGCATAAAAAGAATCCACATTTTAGAAACTTTCTAAGTTATAAAAACCAAATAAAGACGCTTTGAGTGAGTTTGTTGTTGGACTCACCTCCTTTAATCACCTATCATTCTAACCATTGGTTGCAATTTTAGCACCATATATAGGGATGGGTCTACCTAAGAGGGTGTTAAGTGCTCTACAAAAATCAAATTCCACTTGTTTTTTTATTAGTTTTTCTAAGTTAGAAATTTTTTTGAGTGCACATTAGTCTCGCTAACACTTCATTTGGGCATAAAAATTGAACAACTCTTGACGTGGAGGGCCTCCGGGTGCGCACTTGACAATCATATTTCACACATCTTTATTTTGAGCTTAAAACTAACTCACAATCAATCTTGAATGCCTTAAAGAAAAATCAATCGATACTTGATGTGGAGGGCCTCTGGGCGCGCGAGTTTACTTTTGCTGACCCTAAATCTTCTTGGTGTATTCATTTTTCGATCAATTTTAATTTTTTTAATGCTTCAAGTTGGAATTGAACATTTGCATCCTAAACATGTGTGTTTTCAAGGTCTAGATCAAAAAACTTAAGCGTCAATTGGAAAAGAATTCTGTCTTTAGGCCCAAGATCATCCAAGTCTTCTCACCCCTTTTCATCTTTCGAGGCCATCTTGGGTGCATAAGATTAGGATCCAAAATCTTGTTTAAGTTTTAAGAGGCCTGCTTGGGGATTTTATCACCCCTTGGGATGACCTCAACTCCAACATTTTGACAGAGTATAAAGATCGGGAGGTGAATCCAAAGACACCTCTCTTGGAATCAAGATTTTATCACTCAGGCTAAGCCTCAAAGAATTTTATACCCTTGAGAAGTGAAAGAGGAGAAGTGGGTTACCTCTCCTCTCGGCTGTGTGACATCTTTTTGGTTTCATCTATGGATTTGGGCCTCTCGTACCTTGGGTATATCGAGGACTCCCTAGCTAAACCAACTATTAACCTTGCAGACAACCATCTAGGGTGTTAATGTGTTTGAAGTGATTGATCAAAAAATTTGTAAAACATACACACTCCTTGGCGCAAGTATCACATTCTAAAAATCAAAAAATTCTATCTGGTTGTTCCTATCTATTGCTTGATTTTTTATTTGTTGAAT
Organism: Cupressus sempervirens; assembly: GCA_028749045.1. NCBI lineage: Eukaryota > Viridiplantae > Streptophyta > Pinopsida > Cupressales > Cupressaceae > Cupressus > Cupressus sempervirens. The sequence goes on along the minus strand of CM053785.1, from coordinate 251,387,881 downwards.
GAATGTTTGCCAAACTTGGTCAATCCTAGCTTAGGGCATACTTAGCGTAGTCACTGCCTATTTCAAAAGAATGAACACGTTGAAGCAAAACAACCATGATCTCTCAAAGCCAAACAGATTCAAGAATTTATGTCAGAACAACCCAAACCCAAACAAAAGTTTCACAAAGCCAAACTCAAGCCCTCTCAGGCATAGCAAGAAATTTTAGCCAAGAGAAAGGAAGTAACACCAAGCCCTTGAATTGCCAAACTCCACAAAGCAGAAGACAAAGCTGTCGACGAAGCCCTTCAAGATGCCTGGTTAGATCACACTATCAGATTTAGCAAACATCCAGGAGTTAACCCTGCTTATGCCTTACCAACTAGGCATGAATTCTATGATTAGACCCCCTTGTTTCTCCACATCTTCTTGCATAAGCTTCACTTTTGCATTAGAGTCATCTTTGTAGGTAAGCCAACCATCCTTAGTCATCCCCTTAAGCATTTTAGTTTGCCATCTCATTTAGATCCTTGACATAAAACCAAACCAATCCCCTCAAACCTAGCTAACCTCCCAAAAGCCTAATTTTCACATCCAAGACTTCAAAATTGTTGTCACCTTGCTAAAGGTTTTCCATTCCTACCATCTTGAAAATCCACTAGCCTCACCGAGGTTATCCCTCTGACAGAGCTTTGTCTAGGGTAATCTAGCTTTGTCACTTGTTATCCCTCACACCTTGAGCTAAAGGTTGAGATCCACAAGTGGTCAATCTCGTGTTTTTCCTAAAGGATCATCAGTCTATCCTTAAAGTTTACACAATCACCACCAAGCTTGCAAATTGGAAAGTAGACCTTTCATGCTTTGGCAACATATGTTTGAAGTTAGAATCCCCAACTCAATCCTCCTTAGGTTTTTCATATAGCTTTGCCTCAACCTAGGAAATCTTTTGCATAGAAAAGCTTTCCCCCTTTGCATCCATCAACATTGTTGCATCTCATCCCTAGGAACATTTTCATGCCACCCGTCACTCACTTAGCCAAGAAGAAGAAGGAAACAATGGAGCCCTATCATTTGGATCAAATAGCATCGCTCCCCTTGAGCACTCAACCATCCTTCAGCCCAGAGAGCACTATACCATCAACTACTAACATTGAAGCTTTCATGAACCAACCAGGAAATGCAGTATTGGTGAATGCCATTATAGACAAGAACAAAGAAACAATCATGGCTAACTTTCGAAGGGACAACATAGGAGCCTTCGACTTTGGAAGACCTCCTCCCTTATTAGATCCATCTCACCCATTGTTTGTGCAACTACCACTCCTATTAAGCTCTTATGATTCAAGTCATCCTTTGTATATACCAAAAGAAGAGCCTCAACCCACCCCATATGATCCAACAGACCCAAACATACCAACCTCCACTCAAGTTGAAATCTCCCTTCCGCAAGCCAATCTAGCCACCACCACTCCACCATTGGTCCATACCACTCCATCCTAAACCCCCTTTGCCAAAAAAACCTCATCATTCACTACCTTCACTATTGTTGTTGCTGCTCTCCAACCCAACCTTTCAAATCCACCCATCTCCCAAATCAGTGGTAGCATCTTTGGCCAACCTCAGCAATATACAACCGGGATGCCACCCATGGGGCCAAGTAATCAACCTTTCATCACCCCCAACTTTTTTACCTCAGCTCAGAGCACAATTCCATCATTTCCACTAGGTCCTTGGAGCTTAGTACCATCAGCCACAAATCCACAAGCTACTGCCCTCACTCCACAAAGCTATCAAACCCCACAAGCTACTACCAATATTCTACCAAGCTCTCAAGTGACCCAAGCTCCTGCCACCACTCTACCAAGCTTTCAAATCTAGTCACCAAGCTATCAAACCCCATTAGTTCAATTCCAAAGCTTTCAATTCCCACCACCAACCAATCCATTACCTCCTATTATTAACTATTTTTCTATGCCACTTCTAGGAGGAAATCCACCACCACCAACCACCAATTACTTGGCCTCTTTTTCTATGCACATACCTTCCCAAATAGGGACACAACCCACATATATTGGTCAAACTCCTCAAATCCAAAATCAAGTTCCACAAGCTCCCCGATCCTTTCCCCAAGCTTCACAACCATCTTATACCTTACCTCCACAAAGAAATCCATTTATCCCACAGCCAGCCTACATCTCTCAATCCCTATCCCAAATCTCATACCAGCAGCAAGCCTCACAACACATGTAGCAATATGTGCCACCTCCACCTTAGCAACCCATCATCCACCATTCAGTTGCCCAAGCAATGTACAATCCCTACCAGCCCATACCTCAAAGCCATCCATGTTCCATTGCCCCATCTAGCACATACCTACCTCAGGGCATTCCTACATTGGGGGTACCCCAGCCATCACCTATCAATTCAGAATGGGAAGCCATGAAGATAGCTTTGAAGAACATCCAGGAGGGAAATGATCTGAAAACCTTCAAGTTTGATAATGTGTGTCCTTACCCATTTGACAGAGCCATTACCATGATACCATTTCCCAAACACTTTGAGATACCCAAGTTTGACAAATTCAAAGGAAAAGGAGACCCTGTCACACATATCAAAGAATTTTACATGCACTGCCAAGAAGTGGAATACGGTGATGTCTTCCTCTTGCGTCTCTTTCCCAAAATCTTGGCCAGACTAGCTCTTGAATGGTTTTATAGAATCCCATATGGCACAATTAAAAACTTTACTAAATTGTCTGAGGCATTTGTAGCCCAATATGCCCATCTTGTTGAAACAAAGCTATCAGTAGTTGATCTTGTCCACACTAAGCAAAAAAGTGGAGAAAGCCTTCCCGAATATCTGCAAAGATGGAAAACCCTTACCACCCGCATATGTTGCACCTTACCAAAGTGCCATTTGGTGAAAATATTTATTGATAATGCCCATCCTAGCTTGGCTCACCACATGACCATGAACTATTTGCAGACCTACAAAGATATCAAAGATAAAGGAATTATCCTTGAGCAAGGACTCATTAAAGATGGTGTGGTCAAGATTTACAAAGAAACCAACCAAAATCAAACACATTCAAATGACAAGTCTAGGTATTGGAACAAAAACAAGCACATTGCAACAGATGGGGTCACTGACACCAGACATGTGAATATTGTTGGTCCTTCCCAAAATCAGTCCAACCCACCTTATCAACCAAAAAATCAACAAGCTATCAACAACCAACAAAAGAATCAACAAAGCTTTCAAAGCCACAATCCAAGACCCAGCTTTCAAGGGTCTAGCAATCAAGCTAATGCCATCAATGTAGTTGCAGGACCAAAGCCTAAGTTCCAACCTGCACCTAGAAACTATAAACCCCTTGGTGAGCCATTGGATGTCATTTTTGAGAAATTAGTCAAGGAAAATCTCATCAAATTTCCTCCTACCCAGCAAATCAACCCAGGACAATCCAAAGCTGCATGGTATAGAGACAATGAGTATTGCAAGTTTCATACGGTGAAAGGGCACACCACCCTCAGATGCATGAAGCTGAAAGATTATGTGCAGGACCTCATTGATGAGAAAGAAATCACAGTTGGAGCACAAACCTCTCCCAATGCAGGCTTGCAGATCTATCAAAATGCTTTTCCTCCTCACAACAACCAAAATCCTGAAAAAGCACCTATCCAAACCAACAAAAAAAATACCAACAACCACTAGCCAAACCAACCGCATGGGAAAAAAAATGACCACACTTCATCCTACATAGACTATGGTAGCCTTATTGGTTATATATCTAAAAAAGAGCCTTCTGTCTATGTTATTAATATCCAAGGCCCAAACAATGAGTGTGCAGTCACCACTCGAATAACACAATTGAAAATTGTAGCCCAATTAGTCCCATCAGTGCTATCAACCCCAGCAGTATCTTCAGCTCCCTCCAAAAGCCAATACAATATCTTGGAACACCTTGGGAACATGCTAGCCCAAATCTCCATTTTAGACCTTCTCCACACTAGTCCTGTGTACAAGAACATCCTTGATAGTACTCTCATAGAATCCTGTGTCCCTTCAAATATCAACGCTACTAATTTTTGTAATCTCATTGGAAACCTATTCTCCTCATGTGCCCTATCATTCAAACCCACCAACATACCCCTGGTCGAGCCAGATCACACCCTTCTGCTTCGCATAGCCATCATGGTATCCAATTTTGCCGTAAAAAGAGTAATGATAGATAATGGATCAGCCTTGAATATTTGTACCCTAAAATTCATAAAAAAATTTGGGTATACTGAGGCAGATATCATCAGTGAGCTTATCTATCATGTCCCCTTTTCAAATAATTAAAAATAATAATCTTTTCTAAGGCAGGCAGGCCCAAAAAGGTGAAGTTTCAGAAAAAGAGGATAATCTTTGGAAGATAATGGACTAATAAATGAAAATTATTATTAAAATATGTTTTATTAACCCCTCTTGGATGTGAGTTAGGGTTATGCCCTCTTTTAAGGAGTTTGGAGGCATTTTGGGCTCATTCTAGAACTTGATTTTTGCTCATTTCTATGTTATTCTTAAGAGGCTGCCAAACCTGTGGAGAAGGAGACCCAAGAATGGGAGTTTTCAAGTTTCCAAGAAGGCTAAGGATGAGAGTTTGAATCCATTCCATGTGCATGCTTATGCAGAGTTTGCCTTTGTGCTGAATAGTGCAGATTTGTGATTTTTCGGGTGTGTATTTTGTAAGAGTTTGGTGTTTCCAGTTGAGTATTTCATATCAGTTTGGGTTTCTATTGTATTTCAGAATTTTAGATGTTAAAATAGAGCTGAATATATGTATTTGGTCATGATTATACTTCTATGACAGATTATTAGTGTTTTTGTGGTGTTTTCAAACTATTCTATGTTGTTTTTGGGAGCCCGATGAGCATTGTTTTTATCTTTCGTTTGGGATCTGTTGTGTAAATGTTATGCAAATATGAAAATGTCATTTTTTAGGCTGTTATGCTACTAAAATTTCTATAAAAATGTCCACTTTCAGATTTACTAATAATATGTGAAGCTGTGAAGTTTTTGGCACTATTTTCGGCATACCCGATTTGGGGTTTATTGAGAAATTGGTGGATCTTTGAAAGATTGGTTGTTTGATCTAAAAGATCTGATTAGGGGCTTGAAATATCATAAAAAATTAGAAAAGGGACATTTCAGTGGTATCAGAGCTATGATCTTGCCAGCTTGAGGGTTTGTAGAAGTTTGCATGTCAGTTTTGACAACTACCCAAATCTTGCATGTCATAATTTATGGTTGCATGTTGCTTCTAATTAGCTGCATGTCAAAATTTATGGTTGCATGCTACTTCTAATAATTTGCATGTTAGTTCTTAGTGAATTTGGTGGTTGCATGTTGCTTCTAATTAGCTACATGTCAAAATCTATGGTTGCATGCTACTTCTAATCATTTGCATGTTAGTTCTTGGTGAATTTGGTGGTTGCATGTTGCTTCTAATCAACTGGATGTCAAAATCTATGGTTGCATGCTACTTCTAATCATTTTCATGTTAGTTCTTAGTGTTTGAAGAAGTTATAACCTATTGGGGTTACACTCTACTTTATCCAAAATGGACAGGTATAGTACAGAGTCTCAGAGGACACGATCTTGGACAATTGATATCCAGAGTCAGAATAGTAGAAAGGATGGTTATTTAGACATTTGAGATAAACTTAGAAAAATAAGCCATGACATGTCTAAACAGTTGGTTAAGCACCACCGTATGATGAATGACATGTTGTCCAGCCCAGCTAAGGTGGATAAGTTGACCAGATTTCCATTTGGCAAATTTTCTCACAGGGCAGGTGACACAATTACTAAGAACTTGCATGAGGAGTTTGAGAAACTAGCTTATAGCCAGGAAGAGGTCTTAGATTCTACTCTACCACAGGAGGTAGTGAGAAAGGATATTACGCAGATTGATAGTAATGGTCAACTTGATACTCAAATTGAGACAATTGTATACAGGTCGTTAAAGGGTGATATCACAAGTATTCAGGATGGTATAGTTACAATAGGTAGTGACTACAGTGTAGTGGGTTTAGATGATGATTATGAGGATGTTGTTGTGCATGATGGTGAGATACCTGGTAGAGATGAGAAGACATTGAGCATTCGTGACTTTGCTAAGAAAGAGTACCAGGCACAGTTAGATGCTTTGTCACATGAGGTTGAGGCTGGTAGTACTTCACATGATTTGTCCAGCCAGCTGAAAGTGAACAAAGACAGTATTGTGACTTCATTATCTCATCATGACAAGTATGTGGAGTTAGTTGGTATTGGTCATATTACTCAAGTGAGGATTTTGATTGAGTTACCAGCTGATTCTAGTTTACAGATATGGACTCAAGATTGTTATATTGGCATTTGGGATTCAGTTGATTGGAGATCTTTAACACTTTTTGGTAGCAGTGTTTATTTGGGTGCTATCATGGATTTGATTAGCAGATTGCACGTTGTTGTCTTTTCTTGTGCTAGCGGCTTGTCTAATGTTGGTATTAGTTTTTATACACTGGTGTTGGGCTTTGTTCATATATCTAGTCGACCATACTTGCTAGAAAGTGTTGATGATCTTTCATATTTGGCAGTGTGTACAGATGAGTCCCAGGATCATATTGGCATTGATGACATCTAGGAGGATGTAGTGGGCAATTTTGAAGACTTAATTTCTTTGGGTACAAAGGAGTTGGATAGCAGTGCTATAGTTTTTGATACTCTGTTTGTTGATATGAGCTTTAGAGTTGATTCACAGGATATGGATGGTAATAATCTAGAGACTAGTAACTTTGAGGATACTCCTTTAGATAGTGCATCAAAGGAGGTTTTTAGGAGACAGTCAAGCCAGTACCATCCTGTGTCTAATTAGTTGAGAGTTAGTGAGCGAGACATTGCTATCACTTGCCAACATTTTAATGTTGCTCGTCAATTGTTAGCAGTTTATGGATGGCATTCTCCTACTAGTGATGAGCAAGGAGGTAGTTATCTTTCCTTGATAGAGTTCCACTCTTTATGGGAGGCTATCCAGATTCTGAGATAGGATTATATGTAGTTGGTAGCCGACAGAGATTATCTTATGGAGTGGGGTAGTAAAACATATGATGCATTGTTGGTTAAGGAAGATGAGGTGAGTGAGCTTACTGAGCAGCTTGAGGTGACTTCTGAGATTCTTGAGAGTACACAGTTGGCTTTCAAGGAGTCACAGTTTCATTTGGCTAAGGTGACCATGGAGTTAGAGCAACTACAATCTTTACTAGATTCTATACAGTCACAAGCTGTGGTGTCTAATGATCCGAGGATGTCCATGGTCGAGATTGTCAAAGATAGTGGAGATGGGGATGCATCAATCCTTGATACTAACATTGGCATATCGGGTTCATCCCCACTAGAGGCAGGTTCAATTGAGTTGGGTGCTGCATCAGATTGTTGTGGTATGCCTGACATGGTGGTGACCTCTAGCACTAATGGCACAAAGACTAGAGATGCTGTATCAAAGACCATGTGTGATGTTGGTGAGCCGATAGTTGGCATGGTTCCTACTAGTAATATTACTCCCTTGGCGATGTCTTTAGAGGTAGTAGTCAGTTCCAACTTGGTTAGGGATCAATTGTAGTTAGTTACATCTGGATTGCATTCTAAGCCACTGACTGAGATTGGCGCATTCTATCAGCATTACATTGTGAGGTATGCTCATCAATTTACCTTTGATGACCATGTTGATGAGATGATGATACAAAGGTGTACTTTGGTTCCTAGTGCTTATCATCAGTTATGGGATAGTTTAATGCCTCAAGATGAGAGTTGTGATGGGCATGACATGGTGATAGGTTCTGCAGTTGACAACTTGATAATACATGACTTAGAGTAGGAGTTTCAGAGTGATGCTTCAGCGGGTGTTGTTATTGATTCTACTCCTTTGGCTATGACATCTCCTGACTTAGCTAGTGATCAATCACAATGGGTTATATCACTTGGTCATGGTGAGTTGTTGACTGAGGTTGGTTTTTTTTATCAACATTATATTGCAAGGTATGTACATCAGTTAGCATTTGATCCTTGTGTTGAGGAGTTGATGGCAGGCAAATTTGGTTTGGGTTCCAATTCTTGTTGTTTATCTTGTGATGGCTTTTCACCATCAGGGGTGCATGGTAGCTATGGTTATGAGACAATGGTCAGTGATCTACAGAGTTGTGTTGACTGCAGGAGTTGTATAGTGTGTGGATTCTCCATACTTGGTACAGTTTCATTCGGGAGCATTCACCATTGTTGCAGAGTTGGATTGTACATTTCGTATAGGCTAGTGGAATGTGTTGATGGTATTTATTGTGTTGGTAGTTTGATTTGTCCACTTTACTTGGGTTTTGATGTTCTAAGATTTTGTGTCTCGTGGGTTTCTAACTGTGGAAGTTGTGACTTTGGAGTTTGGTTGAGCAGTAATTGTCAGTTTGATTATGGATTCCTCTTGGTTATATTGCAAAGGATATTGCAAGAGCCTGTGTTAATTGACAATAGTATAGTTCATGACTACATTTGGGATCTAGGTGGATTGATTGGTTTATTTTTTAGCCATTGATTGAGGAAAAGCAATATTTGGAAGGGGAGGACTTGTCATGTCCCCTTTTCAAATAATTAAAAATAATAATCTTTTCTAAGGCAGGCAGGCCCAAAAAGGTGAAGTTTCGGAAAAAGAGGATAATCTTTGGAAGCTAATGGACTAATAAATGAAAATTATTATTAAAATATTTTTTATTAACCCCTCTTGGATGTGAGTTAGGGTTATTTCCTCTTTTAAGGAGTTTGGAAGCATTTTGGGCTCATTCCAGAACTTGATTTTTGCTCATTTCTTTATTATTCTTCAGAGGCTGCCAAACCTATGGAGAAGGAGACCCAAGAATGGGATTTTGTAGGTTTCTATGAAAGCTAAGGATGGGAGTTTGAAGCCATTCCATGTGCATGCTTATGTAGATTTTTCCTTTGTGCTGAACAGTGCAGATTTGTGGTTTTTCGGGTGTGTTTTTTGTAAGAGTTTGGTGTTTCCAGTTGAGTATTTCAATCAGTTTTGGTTGCTTCTATATTTCAGAATTTTAGATGTTAAAATAGAGCTTAATATATGCATTTGGTCATGATTATACTTCTTTGATAGATTATTATTGTTTTTGTGGTGTTTACGGGCTATTCTATGTTGTTTTTGGGAGCCTGATGAGCATTGTTTTTATCCTTCATTTGGGAGCTATTGTGTAAATGTTATACAGATCTGAAAATTTCATTTTGTAGGCTGTTATTCTACTGAAATTTCTATAAAAATTTCAACTTTCAGATTTACTAATAATATGTGAAGCTGTGAAGTTTTTGGCACTATTTTCGGCATACCCGATTTGGGGTTTATTGAGAAATTGGTGGATCTTTGAAAGATTGGTTGTTTGATCTTAAAGATCTGATTAGAGGCTTGAAATATCATAAAAAATTAGAAAAGGGACATTTCATTATCACCATCAAAGCTTATGAAAACTTGGAAAGAACCACAGAAGGAACTATTTTGCTGCCAATCAAGGTTGGGCCAGTCATCCAAGAAACACACTGCCATGTTATTAATCTAAACCTACCATTCAACATCCTTCTTGGTCGCCCATGGATTCATTCCATGAAAGCTATTCCATCCACTTATCATCTATGCATCAAATTTTTGCATCAAGGCACTAAGGTAACCATCCATGCCGATCTAGAACCCTTTGCTTATTGCAATGTAGTTGAAGCTTCATATGCAAACCATTGCCATGGAATTGATATCGGCACAGCCATCGCCAACTCATCCCACACTTGTAATGACCCAGAAACCATCCTCACCTCCACCCTATCTATCATGAAGATCAATAACAAAGGCTATGGAGAGTATAGTCTATCAGATGCATTTGTTGTCAGGGCACTCTCACTGATCCACACACCCATGGACGATCGACATATCACAAAGCTAAGGAGATTGCAACTCCTCGATACAAATAGTTTGGCCCAACAACCTTTGTATCTTCAAAAATCCCTCTTCATGAGGAGCTCACTCTAGATATCAACAATTGGTTACATAAGGATGCACCTCCAAGAAATCAAGCACACCTTGATCACTTCAGCCAGAAGTATCCCCAAGAACATAAGCTCATCACTGACAAATTGAACTATCAAGGCGGTGGTCTAGGACCAAAAGAAAGAGGCATGTAGTGCCCCATCGACGCACACAAGTGGGAATCGAAGTCAGGTCTTGGCTTTGGCATACCCACAACTGGGAGCACCAATGAGAACAATCACGCTTTTTCAAACATTCACCGCGACCTTGTCAAAATTGAAGACATTCCTAAGGAAGTTGAAAAGAGAGCCTACGATGATATCCTAGACCAAATCTTCCTTGAAGACTCTGTTCTCCAAGAACTATCCATTCATTTCATTAACCTACCACTCACTCATCCAGAACTCATAGATTGGGACTGACCAAGTGTCATACACATTGATGAGTTCACATCAGAGGAAGCACTTCTGAGATTCATGGGAGCCGAAACTCCTCACAAGAAAAAAAAGCTAGATTCTGCCTATATCTATAAGCTAGATCCTGAGGGGTATTTTGGAGAAAATTCCTAACCTAGTTCTGATACACCCAAAACTGGAACTAAGGTGAATTCGGGACTAGCTAAAGCAGCAAAGAGGGCCCCTTAGCAAGAAAATCCAGAGACACAAGTAGAACATAAGGATTTAGCATTACCTCCTCAAGATAATTGACTAGAGGTGTCTTCTATTCTAATTAAGGATACTAGAGAAGTCAACATCGGTTCTTCAGAGATCCCCAGACTTGTTCACATTGTTGCATCCCTATCACAAGACCAAGCTGACCTCTTCTTTGAGGTCTTAAGAGAGAACATTGGCCGATTTGCATGGTCATATCAGGACATGCCAGGACTTGATCCAAAGCTTGTAGTTCATCATCTTGCAGTCAATCCAAAGATCAAGCCCGTCAGAAAAAAGCTTAGAAAAATGCACCCCAAGGTAGCATTACTGGTCAAAGCTGAATTAGAAAGAATGTTAGCTACTAAGGTTATCCAACCTATCAACTACTCAGAGTGGATCTCCAACGTGGTCCCCATCACTAAGCCTTCTGGTGACATCACAATCTGCACTAATTTCAGAGATCTTAACAAAGCTTGTCCAAAAGATGATTTTCCCTTGCCCAACATAGATATGATTGTAGACCTTACAGCTGGACATGAAATTCTATCCCTCATAGATTGATTTTCTGGGTATAATCAAATCAATATTGTAGAAGAGGATCAGCATAAGATTGCATTCACTACCCCTTGGGGAACCTTTTGCTACAACATGATGCCTTTCGGCCTAAAGAATGCAGGGGCTACCTATCAAAGAGCTATGACAACCATTTTTCATGATCTCATTCATAGCATTTTGGAGGATTATGTGGATAATATCTTGGTCAAATATCATTCCTTCATGGATCATCTTGTTGACTTGGAGAAAGTCTTTGATAGGTTATCCAAATATCATCTCATGCTAAATCCCAAGAAGTGTGTCTTTGGGGTCACATCTGGCAAGCTTCTAGGCTTTATAGTTTCTAAACGAGGTATAGAGATCAACCCCAAGAAGGTCAAGGCTATCTTAGACATGCCTCCTCCCTAAACACTACTATAGCTTCACACTCTTCAAGGAAAGCTTCAATGTGTCTAGCACTTCATCTCCCAGCTTGCAGATAAGTGTATTCCATTTGCACATTTACTGAAGAAGGATGAAAACTTCAAGTGGGATCCTTTATGTCAACGCAGCTTTGATCAGCTCAAGCATTATCTCGCCAATCCCCCTATCTTGGTTCCACTAGTTCCTTATTGTCCCTTGATCTTGTACATATCAGCAATGCCTACTGCTCTAGAGGCACTTCTAGCACAGGTTGATGACTACATTAAAGAAAGAGCCATCTACTACATCAGTAGAACCCTAGTTGGTTATGAACTCAATTATACTCCTATGGAAAAAGCTTGTTTGGTAGTTGTCTTTTCAACTCAAAAGCTTTGCCACTACATGCTAAGTCATACCATCCAACTAGTCTCCAAGATAGACCCTCTCAAGTATATGCTCTCTAGAACAACACTTACAAGTTGTTTGGCCAAATAGGTTATGCTCCTTAGCAAATTTGATATCCAGTATGTGGATAGAAAGGCAATCAAAGGGCAAGCTATAGTAGATCACCTAGCTGATCCACCTCTAGTAGATACATATCCTTTGATCACAAAATTTCTAGATGAGCATATCTGTCTAATTGAAGAATAGCCCCCATGGAAACTTAATTTTGATGGCTCATACAAATCTCATGGATCAAGGGCAGGAATATTGTTGGTCACACCTCAAGGAGATTACATTCCAAAAGCCTTCAAGCTACAATTCCCTAGCACCAACAATATAGCTGAATATGAGGCTCTCATAGTAGGATTAAAGATAGCTGCAAAATGGAAAATGACTGAGTTACAAATCTTTGGCAATTCTCAGCTCATCATCAAGAAAGCCCTAAATGAATATCAAACCAAAGATGAAAAGCTATTACCCTACAAAGAGCTAGTTAATCAACTAACCCAGCATTTTACAAAGCTTTAGTTTACACAAGTGCCTTGAATGCAGAACAAAGCAGCAGATGCTATGGCTACTATCGGCTCGCTCTTGGAAATTCCCCAAGTGGCTACGTAGTATGAGTTTTTAGTCGAGTAGCTCCTCACACCTGCCTATGTGAATGATGATTCAAATCATGTTTGCATCTTAGTTGGTCCCCAATCCTCTTGGTACCATGTAATCCACGCTTACCTTAAAGATGGTATCATATCCCCTCACCTCACACAAACCCAATGCCAAAACCTCATTCGAAAATCATCCCGCTATGTTATCATAGCCAATACCCTATATCATCGGGGTTATCATGATACTCTCTCTCGATGTTTAGATGAAAATGAGGCCGCGATGGCGTTAAAAGAAGTACACTCTAGACTTTGCGGTGCCCACACGAGTGGTATTGTCCTAGCATGAAAAATCCTTAGAGCAGGTTACTATTGGCGTACCATTGAAGAAGACTCCTGTGGCTTTTTCAAAAAGTGTCTCCCATGTCAATAGCACACAAATCTTGTGCATGCTCTAGCACAAGATCTACAGCTTATTGCAACACCTTGGCCTTTCGCTTGTTGGGGCCTTGATCTAGTTGGAACTATCACACCTCTCTCATCTGATGGACATAAATGGATAATAACAGCTACAGACTATTTCACTAAGTGGGTGGAAGTAGTCCCCCTAGTCTCAGCTACAGGAGTTCAGGTCTCCAAGTTCATTTTGTACCACATTGTTTGCCACTTCGACATCCCATCCACCATCTTCACCGACCATAGAGGTAACTTTGAAAATCTCAACATGGAAGAATTATGCACTTCCCTCCACATCGATCACCACTTTTCTAACCCAAATTTCCCACAAGGTAATGGCCAGGCAGAGGAAACTAACAAAACCCTCCTCAAAATCCTAAAGAAAGTTGTCAATGATTTTGGCCACAATTGGCACCTACAAATAAATCCAGCCCTATGGGCCTATCGAACCTCCTTCTGTACATCCATAAGAAAAACTCCATACTCCCTACTCTATGGTGCCGAAGCGGTACTACCCGTAGAGGTTGAACTTCCCTCCTTGTGCATATCTTTGTGAGGGAAAATATCAAATGGAGAATACAGAGTAGCCAGACTCACCCAACTAGATCTCTTAGATGAGAAGCGACAACAAGCCTATGATCATCTCACAGTCTATCAAACTCATCTCAAAAATAATTTCAACAAGAAGGTGCTTCCATGACACTTTTAGCCAGGCGACATGGTCCTCAAAGAAAACATGAAAGTCCAAGCAGATCGAGAAAAGAAAGGCAAGTTTGAACCTACTTGGCTTGGTCCTTATGTTGTCACTACATCCTTTGGCTCCACAGCCTATCAGCTATCTACACCAGAAGGAGAACTCTTGAATGATCCTACTAACATCATTCATCTCAAGAAGTTTTATGCTTGAAGATCCTTGGTATACATAGCTTTTGAAAAATACAAAAAAATAGTAAAGAGAAATAAGCGTCCAATGGTGAAAATTTGGCAATTCAAGCACCTTGGATAGGTACCTTGGTGAAAACCTGGTAATTCAGGCACCTTGTGTACTAAGACTAATCCATTATCTATCACTATCTCATCCCTCATCCATTCACCCACCATCCCATAAAACACCTACTTGTTCCCTTGGTGTTCCAACCAAATATCCAACATCTAATGAAGCTTGTAAATACCTCCTGTACAACTCATAAATCTTGTACCTCAGCTTGTAAATCTTGTATCATCCCTTGTATCATAGCTTGTATATCCAAATCTTGTCCAAAGCTTGTACCATATTCCAACTTGTATTATATACCAAAGCTTGTATCCTAGTTTGTATCCTATCACATGCACACAAAAAACCCCATTTTCACTTAAGCTTTTCACAAATCATCAACCTATCTGCCTATCAACTATTACAAACATCCCACCCTTCACAAACATTTCCATCTCACAAAAACCACAACATGAACAACCTTGTACATTTGTAACATATCTTGGTCTGTCATCTTGTACATCCTCTTTAGCTTAGTACCATTGTATCTATCCAGCTTTCGTGTCAGTCCATCCTTGATCAACATCTTGCACACATCGCACAAATCTTGGTTAGCTATTTCAATGCATCCTTTAGCTAGATCTCTAGTCATCAAAGTGTTATCCTTCTTAGTTCATCTTGCCAGACACATCACTCATCCAAATCCACCAGCTTAGGTGCTCTCTGATAGATCCTTGTAGGATATAGCTTTCCTCATGTTCGATCTTGGTCTGTTAGTACCTCATCCTACCCATTTCGTTGGCAAACAGTTCTCTTTTGGATTTTCGTTTTCCTTTGATTTTGAATCTTCCCTTTGGGTCTTGAAGTATCTTTTCCAAGAAATCTTTTTGTTCCCTCCTCAAGGTTGCCACGATCTTCCATATCATGGTATACAATGAATGGGGCAATCTGGGCGTAAGGTCTTGATCAAATCTTTTATTTGTTTTTTTTTTTCTACTTGTGGGTTATCTAGTGTCAGTTTCACTCTGATTCTTTCGAGATTCATGTGTGATGCTGGAGAAATCCTTGTGTGTTTGTTTTGAGTTAGTTCGTCAGTCCTCTGGATAGTTGGTGAAAAGGCCTTGATGTTCTTGGTAACCTTGGCAATTAACCAATAGTCCTATAGCAAATCTAGTGCTCAACTACATCGTTATACTTCTCTTTGAAGTATCCCCCTGCTCAAAAAGCTTCAATGGATTCCCTTCATCTCCATTATCCCCCATCCATATCTAGCATCTGTCTCTCCTATCCTAGCTTGTGCAAATGTATCTCTCAGAATCAATCATCACTCTTAGCTTTAGGGATCCACAATCCTAGTCTTAGGGATCCACCAATCCAATCAATCCACCAAGCCTCATCTTTCGAGATCCATAATCCTAGTCCTAGGGATCTCCAAAACCCATCTTCCGCCAATCTGACTCTTTGAAATCCTTTTGCATCAGCTTTATAATCTCATCATCCCTTCCCTTATCCTGGATTCCTTTTTATAGCGCTTCGCTCCTTCATCCTCCACCTTCCCTAAAGTCTTAAGCTTGCTTCCTCTTGTGCCTTTGATTCTCCCTTTATCATTCTCCCTTAGTGAGAGTTTGAGCTAATTCAATCCCTTCTCTTTTCCAATTTGAGTCTCCTTATTCATCCTAAATTCTTGTATTTTTCAAAAAATCGTCGAGCCTCGCTTTCTCTCCCTGCCACCTTCTTGAGGGGGCATCTCGCAGTCCATTCTCTCCTCTTCTGCTCTAGCCTTGGGCATCTTATTTTCTTATCTTTGATGCCATGCCACTTGCGGCATCACATCAAAGAGGGGAAAAATGTAGACACCTAAAAATCCTTTAGAAAATAAAGTATTTTTATTTTCTGAAAAAGTCCTTGATGAAATCATCATTTATTAATTAATTATTTATTTAATTTATTTATTTATTTTTATGTCATTAAATCCCTTTATCTTAATTAAAAATATTTAATTAAGGAATCCCTCCCAAAAATGTTTAAATCTTATTTAAACATTATTTTCTTATTTATTAATTATTTAATTAATAAATTGACCAAAAATTTCAAAATAAATTATTTATTTATTGTTTGCCCAAAACTTGGCCAATTTCCTTAAGACCACTAACCTCTTCCAAAATCTTCTAATCCTTCTTTAATTTTGATTAAAAGCTAATCTCATCATTTCATACCCCTAATCCCAACTCAAAATATTTAATTAAGGTTAAATATTAATCCTCATGTTTATTAAAAATGTTTTAATGAATATCTCCTCAATCCAAATCCATGAAATAAATAAAACTTTATTTATTTGCTAAAAAACCTTTTATCCTCATCCTAAAAAATTCTAGACTCTTCTAGAAAGTCTTCATCCTCGTCCTAAGCGTATCTCTAAAGCTTCATTTTAGCCTAATCCACCCCATCCACCCATACTAACCAAGCTTAGCTACTAACTCACCCACCCTCATTGAATGCCATCCACTTGGCCATCTCTAACATCCCTAATCTAATCCTAAACCATCTCTAATCCCAACCCCCTAACCTTGTCACATTCCCTAAGCAATCTTAAGACTTTCCTAAGCCAAGCAAAGTCAACAATCTCAACTCCCTCCAAAATATCCCAACCACCCAACCATGAATGCTCTTACAAAGCCATAAAAGACTCTTACAAACCCATTCATTGCTCTTACAATCCATTATGAAGGGTCTTTATGAAGATATTATCCCTTGAGCCTCCTTTGTTGACTCATGCTTTCCCTTTCCTCCATCCTCTCACCCTGTGACATGTGTCACTCTCTGATTGGCTGTAAAGAAGCACAATCCATGTGCTCTCCTCTCATGTAATTTAAGCCCTCTATGAGCTTTTCCCCATCCTTTCATCTTAGCCCTCAAACCCTCAAGCCCTTAGCCTATAAATTGAATCCCCTCCCAAGCCATTTTAACACAATCCTTAAGCTAAAGTTACCATGCCATTTTGAGAACAAACTCCATAGCTTTTTGCATACATCCTAAATCTATCAAATAGACTCATCCCTAAAACAAGAAAGGCCTCATTGAGAGAACTTCTTAATGGTTCATATTCTCAATTGAGGGCTTGTCTTAGTCTCTCTTATATATTATAGTAATTTAATGTGTAAATGCTTTTGTTTTTATTAAATTAGTGTTTTTAGCATATTAGATTAGTGTATACAGTGTCGAGCTGCACTCAGATGACGATGAGGAGGTGGCCAAGATAATTAAGGATTTGGGCAAGCACAAGAAGAAAAATACTAGGAAAGGCTTGGTAGGTAAAATTTTCAAGTCTGAGGTGAATTAAGGTGAGGATTATAATCAAGAGGATGAGGAGATGGATACATAAGAGGAGATTATTTTGAAAGAGGAGGGTACTAGCAAGGTTCAAGCTCATAGGAAGGTGGAAAGCCCAACTAAAAGGAGAAGGGGAATTGAAAGTGAAGTTGATTAGGATTCTGGCAAGGATTAGGAGACAACTCCCATTGCCTAGGAGGTCAGGAAAGAGGATTTATGTAAGGAGAAAACTACTATATCTTTCAGCTCCAAGGGAAAAAAAATGGTTTGGAGGAACATCGAGTCTCGGACTATGAAGATGTGTATTGTTAGAGAGACTATACAACCTAAGGTCTTAGAGGTAGATGATGGAAAATTCCATTTGGGGGAACTGATTGATCCAAAAATAGTGGTTCTCGGTGACAATGCTAGGAAGGTGGGGATGAATCTCCTCAATAATGCCTATAATAACATGGTGGATAACTTTCGGTCAATCAAGTGAATTTTCCATAAAAATGAAGAGCTAAAGAACAGGGTGACAGGGTTGGAAGGGAAGGAAGAAGATGATGGGTCTGATAGAATTAGCATTCTAGAAACTAGGGTTACTGGGATAGATAAGAGGTTGGACCAGATCGAGTGCACTATTCATAGTTTGGCTAACCAGTGCCTTAATATTAACAAAGGAGTAAATGATAATATCATAAAAATGCAAGATGATGGAGGTTGGTATAGATAGGAAAGTTGACATTTTCAACAAGGAAAACAAGGATCCTAAAGAGGATGCCAACCCCCTAGATGAAAGCCTGAGCTACAAACCGAGATCAAACAAGAGGAAGAGGGATAGTGAGGATACTCTAGATAAAAATTAGCTAATGACTAAAGTAGTAGAGACCATGGAAAAATTGGAGCTTAAGATAGTTGAGCTGGTCAAAGATATGGTGCCCCGATTTGTTCTCCTGGCTTTTCTATTTTTTCTCCTTGATTTTTTTAGTTTAGCTAGGTTTGCCTGCTCCTTTAGAAGTTGTTTTGTCTTATGACTGGTTTGCGACCTTCCTTGGCCTATTGTTTATTATTGTTCTAAACTTTAATTCGGTATTATTTTGTTTACTATGGAGTTTCAGGCACCCCTTAAAGCCTATTTTACTTACTAAAAAATAAGAAATAAGAAATCGCTTAGAAGCATTCGACTAAGATCTTTTAGAGAGAAAGGCACTTGGAAGCATTCGATTATGCCTAGCACCATTGATGGCATTTAATATTACAAAAGTAAATATGATGAAAGAGTTGATGCAAACTCTAGAAAAACTATATGAAAAGCCCCCCACTTCAAACAAGATATTTCTCATGAGGCATTTATTCAATATGAAAATGACAGAAGGTGGATCTATTGCAGATCATTTAAATGAGTTTAATACTATTACTAGTCAATTATCTTCTATGGGTATCAATTTTGATGAAGAAATTAGGGCTCTTTTGATTTTGTATTCTTTTCTTGAAAGCTAGAATGACTTGGTAATAGTTGTGAGTAATTTTATTCCTAGATCTAGTACCCTAAAATATGATGATGTGATCAATGTTATTTTGAGTAAGGAAACTCATAAGAAATCCTCAGGTGGATCTACATCTGGAAGTGCTTTGAATGCACAAAGTCGAGGCAGAATGACTAAGAGAGGAAGTAATTCTAAAAATTGTGAGAAATCAAGAAGAAAGTAAAAGCGGAGGAGGTCTCAATCAAGAGGACCAAATGACTTCTAGTACTATGGGAAACCAGAACATAAAAAGAAATATTGTTGGACTTGAAAGAAAAATGAAGGAGATAAACCAGATGGAGACAAGGAGGCAAATGTGGTAAGTAACAAATCTAAAGAGGATGCTTTGCTTCTATCTTATAAAAAGTGTTGAATATTCATGAGTTTTAGATTTTGATGCTTCATTTCATCATACACCTCATAGAGGTTATTTCATTGATTATGTCCAAGGGGATTTTGGGCTTGTTTATTTGGAGGATAATGAACCCTATTAGATTGTTGGAAAGGGAAAAGTTAGGATTGAGCTGCATAATGGAAATCATTAGCTACTATATGAGGTAAGACATGTTCTAAGTTTGAGTATAAATTTAATTTTAGTTGGGCAACTTAGTGATGAGGGCTGTGTAGTTAATTTTAATGATAAAAAATGGAAGGTTTCAAAAGGTTCCCTTGTAATAGCAAGAGGTGTGAAAGTAGGCACATTATATCTTCGTATAGGTCATATTTTTCTTTCTAATTTAATTATTTTAGAGAAAAATGAATGTTCAGGAATAGTGATTGCAGTTCAGCAAGGAGAACAAATACTTGCTATACATTTTGATACAACATTGTGGTACAACAAACATGGGCACATGAGTGAGAAAGGTATGAGAGTACTTCATTCAAAGAAAATTTTACAAGGTCTAAAATGTGTTAATATGGAAATTTTGTGAAAGTTGTGTGTATGAAAATTAAAAGAGAGTGAGTTTTGTGAAGACTCAGAAGGAAAATAAAAGAGAGAAATTAGAGCTTGTGCATACAGATGTATGGGGACTAGCTCAGGTATCTTCCCTTGGTGGGTCTCATTATTATGTTATATTTATTGATGACACAACTAGAAAAGTATGGGTTAATTTTCTTAAACAGAAATATGATGTATTTTAAACTTTTAAGAAATGGAAATGCTTGGTTGAAAATGATACTGGCAAGAAATTCAAATGTTTCAGATCTAATATGTGAGTATTGTGATCATGAATTTGAAGATTATTTCTCCACTAATGGTATTCGTAGACAAAAAATTGTTCCAAAGAGTCTATAATAAAATGGAGTGGTTGAAAGCATGAATAAGAATATAATAAAGCATGCAATGAGCATGAAGTTGCATGTTGAGTTTCCCTTACACATATGGGTGGAGGTTGTCAATACTATTGTATATTTGATTAATAAAGGTCTCTCTACTCCTTTAGGTTGTAGTATTCCAGAGGAAGCATGGATTGGTAAGAAGGTGAGTTATTCTTTTCTCAAAATTTTTGGTTGTGAAGCATTTTCTCATATAGATTCTGAAAATAGAGCCAAGCTAGAAGCTAAGTCAAAGAAATATGTATTTGCTGGATATGGCATAATGAATTTGGTTATAGGCTTTGGGATTTTAAAAAATTTAAAATTGCAAGAAGCAGGGATGTCATATTCAATGAGAAAGTGTTGTACAAAGATCTGTTGCAGCAACATGAGAAGAAAGTAGATGAGTATGTAGTGTTGGATGATACTCCAAAATATGATGTTCCAAAAATTTCTCATGATGTCCAACAACCGCAACAAAAAATACCACACACACTAGTGAATGTTAGATGGTCAATAAGGCAAACTAAACCTCCACAAATATTTTCACCCTCTTTGTATTCTATTTTACTAATAGATGCTGGTGAACTTGAATGTTATGATGAAGCTCTATAGGTGGATGCTAAGATTCAGTGGGAGTTTTCCATGAAAGATGAAATGGACTCTTTGCTCAAAAATAAGACTTGGAATTTACACAAATTTCCTGTAGGTAAAAGAGCTTTATAGAATAAATGTGTTTAAATATTAAAAGAAGAGGATAGAGATAAGAAAAGTTTTTAAGCTAGGTTAGTTGTAAAAGGATTTTCACAGAAAAAGGGCATTGATTTTGATGAGATATTTTCTCCTGTTGTTAAGATGGCTTCTATTCATACTATTTTAAGTATTGTGGATACTAAAGATTTGCATTTAGAGTAGCTTGATGTTAAAACAACCTTCCTTCATGGTAATTTGGATGAAGAGATCTATATGGCTTAGCCACAGGAATTTGAGGTCAAAGGTAAGGAGAACTTAGTGTGCAAATTGAAGAAGAGTTTATATGGCTTGAAGCGAGCACCTCGATAATGGTAGTTGAAATTTGACAGTTTTATGCATGAGCATGGATATAGCAGGTGTCATTCCAATCATTGTGTTTACTTTGAGAGGTTGGATGATGATAGCTACATTACTTTATGTTTATATGTTGATGATATGCTTGTAGCTAGGTCTAAAATGGATCAAATTAAGGGGCTGAAATGCCAGTTAGCACATGCATTTGCTATGAAGAACTTGGGGGCAAAAAAAAAAATCCTTGGTATGAAGATATGCAAAGATGGGAAGAACAGGAAATTTATGCTATCATAGGTTGATTATGTTGAGAAGGTGTTACAGCATTTCTCTATGGAGAAATGCTAAAGCTATCAACAAGCAAACCTTTACCTAGTCATTTGAAATTGACTAAGGAGATGTATCCTAAGACACAAGAAGAGGAGGATAAGATGTCCAAGGTAATTTATGCTTTAGCTATAGGAAGATTGATGTATGCTATGGTACATACAAGGCTAAATATTGCACATGCAGTGGGAATCATTAGCAGGTATATGAATCATCCAGGAATTGAGCATTGAAATGTAGTTAAATAGATTCTCAAATATTTGAGAGGAACATTCAATAAGTGTTTACACTTTGGGGGCTCTACTACTAATTTATAGGGCTACGTTGGCTTAGATTTGGTAGGGGACATTGATACTAGGCATAGTACTATAGGTTATGTCTTTACTATTGGAGGGGTAGCCATGAGTTGGGTTTCTAGGTTACAAAAGGTTAATGCTTTATCCACTATAGAGGTAGAGTATGTTGCTGCTACAGAGGTTGCAAAGGAGATGATATGGATTCAATTCTTATTGGAAGAATTAGGGCACCCTCAAAAGGATAATTATTTGTTTATAGATAGTTAGAGTGTTATTCATCTTGCAAAGAATTCAGCTCTGCATTCAAAGGCAAAACACATACAGTTGTGGTATCATTTCATTTGGTCACTTTTGGATGATGCACAATTAAAGTTGGATAAGATCAATGTAGATGACAATCTAGCAGATATGTTTACAAAGGTATTGACAAGGGAGAAACTGAATTCCTCTTTAGCTTTAGTTGGTCTTCTCAACTGAACATGAATAAAAGAACAACAGAGTCTAGGGTGGTTTAATCTAGTGGGAGCCCTATGTGGTAGTGGTATTAGTATAGGATCTATCTCCAAGTGGAAGATTGTTGTCTAGTGTGGAATCTGATCAGTCCCCAAGTGGGAGATTGTTAGTTTGTGGTGACTGATCAAGGAAGTATTGTACATACTTCATAAATTCAAAAAATTTGGGTCGTGGCCGACATTATGGCTGACATATGATCGACATGTTGTAACCCTAAAGCAGTAAAAATAATTGTATAAAAGGACTTAGGGTTAGGGATTATTTTATTGTTATGATGCAAAATTGGTTCTTGCGGTAGTATTGAGCCATAAGAGATTACAAATTGTAATTAGGCTGTAATCACTGGATTGTAATAATATTAGATTTTCTATTTGGTGGACATAGCCCAGGGATTGGGTGAACCACGCTAAATCTTAGTGTCTTGTGTTCCTTTCTGTGTGATCTATTATTTTTTGATATTAGTTATATTCGTATGTAATTGTTATTTCTGTCTAAGGTTTAATCCTAACAAGTGGTATTAGAGCCTAATTATTTTTCAATTATCTTCTATAGGAAAGTCTCATAGTTGAGTGGGAGTCTCACAGTTGAGTGGGAGCAATGGCAGACAAGGGTAAGCTGAGAGTTGACATGTTTAATGGGCATAACTTTTAGTTATGAAAGATTTAGATGGAAGATTATCTTTATAAGAAGGATTTATGAAAGTCGCTGGAAGAAAAAACCAAGAATCAAGGATCTATATCAAATGATGATTGGGATCTTTTAGATAGAAAGGCATGTGGAAGCATTCGATTATGCCTGACACAATCGGTGGCATTTAATATGAAAAAAGTGAAGACGACAAAAGAGTTGATGCAAGCTTTAGTGAAACTGTATGAAAAGCCCTCTGCTTCAAACAAGATATTTCTCATAAAGCATTTATTCAATATAAAAATGACAAAAGGTGGATCTATTATAGATCATTTAAATGAGTTTAATACTATTACTAGTTAGTTATCTTCTGTAAGTATCAATTTTGATGAAGAAATTAGGACTTGCTTGATTTTGTATTCTTTGTCTGAAAGCTAGAATGGCTTAGTAATGGCTATGAGTAATTATATTCCTAAATCTAGTATCCTAAAATATGATGATGTGATTGGTGTTATTTTGATTGAGAAAACTCATAGGAAATCCTTAAGCAGATCTACATCTGGAAGTGCTTTGAATGCACAAAGTCAAGGCAGAATGACTAAGAGAGGAAGTAGTTCTAAAAATTGTGAGAAATCAAGAGGAAAGTCAAAGGGGAGGAGGTCTCAATCGAGGGAACCAAACAACTGCTGGTACTATGGGAAACTAGGGCATAAAAAGAAAAATTGTTGGACTTGAAAGAAAAATGAAGGAGATAAACCAGATGGAGCCAAGGAAGCAAATGTGGTAAGTAACAAATCTGAAAAGGATGCTTTTCTTTTGTCTTTAGAAAGTGTTGATGATTGATGGGTTTTAGATTATGGCGCTTCATTTCATGATACACCTCATAGAGGTTATTTTATTGATTATGTTCAGGGGGATTTTATACTTGTTTATTTGGGGGATAATGAACCCTATTAGATTGTTAGAAAGGGAAAATTTAAGATTAAGTTGCAAAATGGGCATCATTGGCTACTACATGAGGTAAGACATGTTCCAAGGTTGAGTAGGAATTTAATTTCAGCACGGCAACTCGGTGATGAGGGTTGTGTAGTTAATTTTAATGATTAAAATTGGAAGGTTTCAAAAGGTTTCCTTGTAGTAGCAAGAGGTGTGAAAGTAGGAACCTTATATCTTTTTATAGGTCATATTGTTCCTTCTACTTTAATTGTTTTAGAGAAAAATGAATTCTCAAGAACAGATGTTATAGTTGACCAAGGAGCACAAATAGCTATTGTAGATTCTGATACAACATTGTAGCACAACAAACTTGGGTACATGAGTGAGAAAGGTATGAAAGTACTTCATTCAAAAAAATATTTACTAGGTCTAAAATGTGTTAATATGAATTTTCTATGAAAGTTGTGTGTATTGAAAACAAACGAGAGTGAATTTTGTGAAGATTAGGAAGGAAAATAAAAGAGAGAAATTAGAGCTTGTGCATATAGGTGTATGGGGAGTGGCTCAGGTATCTTCCCTTGGTGGCTTTCATTATTATGTTTTATTTATTGATGATGCAACTAGAAAAGTATGGGTTTATTTTCTTAGACAGAAATCTGATGTGTTTCAAACTTTTAAGAAATAGAAATGCTTGGTTGAAAATGAGACTGGTAAGAAATTAAAATGTCTCATATATGATAATGGTAGTGAGTATTACAGTTTTGAATTTGAAAATTATTACTCCACTAATGGTATTCATAGACATAAAACTATTCCAAGGACTCCACAAAAAAATAGAGTGGCTGAACACATGAACATGACTATAATGGAGTATGCAAAGAGCATGAGGTTGCATGTCGGGTTGTCCTTCCACATGTGGGTGGAGGCTATTAATACTATTGTATATTTGATTAATAGAGGTCCCTCTACTCTTTTGGGTTGCGGTATTCCAAAGGAAACATGTACTAGTAAGAAGGTGAGTTATTCTTTCTCAAAACCTTGGTTGTGAAGTGTTTGCTCATATAGATTTTGAAAATAGAACCAAGCTTGAAGCTAAGTCAAAGAAATGTGTATTTGTTGGATATGACATTAATGAATTTGGTTATAGGCTTTGGAATTTTGAAAATTGTAAAATTTTAAGAAGCAGGAATGTCATATTCAATAAAAAAAAGTGTTGTAAAAAGATCTGTTACAGCAACATGAGAAGAAAGAAGATGATTATGTAGTGTTGGATGATATTTTGAAAGATGATGTTCCAACAATTTCTCATGATGTGCAACAACTACAACAACAAATACCACACACACCAGTGAATGTTAAATGATGAACAAGGCAAACCAGACCTTCACAAAGATTTTCACCCTCTTTGTATTCTATTTTACTAACAGATACTCATCAACCTAAATGTTATGATGAAGTTGTTCAGGTGGATACTAAGATTCAGTGGGAGTCTACCATGAAAGACAAAATGGACTCTTTGCTAAAAAATAGGACTTGAGATTTATGCAATTTTTTTTTAGGTAAAAGGGCCTTACAGAATAAGTGGGTTTACAGGTTAAAACAAGAGGATGGAGGTAAGAAAAGATTTAAAGACATGTTAGTTGTAAAAGGATTTGCACAGAAAAAAGAGCATTGATTTTGATGAGATATTTTCTCCTATTGTTAAGATGATTTATAGCCATACTATTTTAAGTATTGTGGCTAATGAAGGTTTGTATTTAGAGTAGCTTGAGAATAGCCTTCCTTCATGGTGATTTAGATGAAGAGATATATATAGCTCAGCCATAAGGATTTGAGACCAAAGGTAAGGAGAACTTAGTGTGCAAATTGAAGAAGAGTTTATATGGCTTAAAGCGAGCACCTCAGCAATGGTATCTAAAATTTGATAGTTTTATGGATGATAATAGCTACATTATTTTATATCTATATGTTGATAATATGCTTGAAGCTAGGTCTAACATGGATCAGATTAAGGGGCCAAAATGTCAGTTAGCACATACATTTGCTATGAAGGATTTGGGGGCAACAAAAAAAATCCTTGGTATGAAGATTTGAAAAAATAGGAAGAAGAGGAAATTGATGCTATCTCAGGCTGATTATGTTGAGAAGGTGTTGCAATATTTCTCTATGGAGAATGCTAAAGTTGTAAGCAAACCTTTACCTAGTCATTTGAAATTGACTAAGGAGATGTGTCCTAAGACTCAAGAAGAGGAGGATAAAATGTTTAAGGTAGCCTATGCTTTAGCTGTAGGAAGCTTGATGTATCCTATGGTATGTACAAGGCCAGACATTGCACATGTGGTGGGAGTCATTAGTAGGTATATGAGTCATCTAAGAATTGAGCATTGGAATGTAGTCAAATGAATTCTCAGATATTTGAGAGGAACATCCAATAAGTGTTTACACTTTGGGGTCTCTACTACTGATTTACAAGGTTATATTGACTTAGATTTGGCAGGGGATATTGATACTAGGTGGAGTAGTAAAGGTTACGTCCTTACTATTGGTGGGGCAGCCGTGAGCTCAGTTTCTACGTTACAAAGGTTAAACGTTACAAAAGGTTAATGCTTTATCCACTACAAAGGCAGAGTATGTTGCTACTATAGAGGCATTGAAGAAGATTATAAAGCTTTAGTTCTTCTTGGAAGAATTGAGACACCCTCAAAAGGATAATTATTTGTTTACAAATAGTTAGAGTGACATTCATCTTGCAAAGAGTTTAACTCTGCATTCAAAGACCAAAAACATACAGTTGCAATACCATTTCATTCAATTAGTTTTAGATGATGGATAGTTAAGCCTAGATAAGATCCATACAGATGACAATCCAATAGATATGTTTACAAGGATAGTGATCAGGGAGAAGCTAAACTCTTGTTCAGCTTCAGTTGGTCTTCTCGATTGAACATGAATAAAAGAACAATAGAGTCTAGGTTGGTTAGATATAGTAGGAGCCCCATGTAGTAGTGGTATTGCTACAGGATCAGTCTCCATGTGGGAGACTGTTGTCTAGTGTGGAGTATGATTAGTCCTCAAGTGGGAGATTGTTAGTTTGTGGTGACTGATCATAGAAGTACTGTACATACTTCATAAATTCAAAATTTTTGAATTGTGGCCAATGTATGGCTAACATATGGCTAACATGTTGTAACCCTAAAGTGGTAAAAATACTTGTATAAAAGAGTTTAGAGTTAGGGATTGTTTTATTATTATGATGCAAAATTGGTTCTTATGGTCGTATTGAGCTATAAGGGATTATGGATTGTAATCAGGTTGTAATCATTAGATCGTAATAATATTGGACTTGTTGTTTGGTGGATGTAGCCCATAGATTGGGTGAACTACGTTAAATTTTGGTGTCTTGTATTCTTTTTTATATGATATATTATTTCTAATATTGGTTATATTTGCATGTAATTATTATTTATGTCTGAGGTTTAATCCTAACAAGTGGTATCAAAGCCTAGTTATTTTTTAGTTATCCTCTACAGGAAAATCTTATGATTGAGTAGGATTCTCACAGTTGAGTGGGAGTGATGGAAAACTAGGGTAAGCTGAGGGTTGACAAGTTTAATGGGCAGAACTTTCAGTTATGGAAGATGCAAATTGAAGACAATCTTTATTAGAAAAATTTATGAAAGCTGTTGGAAGGAAAAACAAAGAATCAGGGATCTATGTCAAATGACAATTGAGATATTTTAAATAGAAAGGCACTTGGAAGCATTTGATTATGCCTAGCACCATCGGTGGCATTTAATATTACAAAAGCAAAGATGACGAAAGAGTTGATGCAAACCCTAGTGAAACTATATGAAAAGCTCTCCACTTCAAACAAGGTATTTCTCATGAAGCATTTATTTATTATGAAAATGATAGGTGGATCTATTGAGGATCATTTAAATGAGATTAATACTATTACTAGTTAGTTATCTTCTGTGGATATCAATTTTGACGAAAAATTAGGGCTCTCTTGATTTTGTGTTCTTTGCCTAAAAGTTGGAATGGCTTGGTAATGGCTGTAAGTAATTTTGTTCCTAGCTCTAGTACCTTAAAATATAATGATGTGATCATTGTTATTTTGAGTGAGGAAACTTCTAGGAAATCCTCAGGTGGATCTACATCTAGAAGTGCTTTGAATGCACAAAGTTAAGGTAGAATGACTAATATAGGAAGTAATTCCAAAAATTGTGGGAAATCAAGGAGAAAGTCAAAGGGAAGGAGGTCTCAATTGAGAGAACCGAATGACTGGTGGTATTGTGGAAAATCAAGGCATAAAAAAAAAATTGTTGGACATGAAAGAAAAATAAAGGAGATAAACCAAATGGAGACAAGGAGGCAAATGTGGTAACTAACGAATCTGAAGAGGATGCTTTGCTTCTATCTTTAGAAAGTGTTGATGATTTATGGGTTTTAGATTCTAGTGCTTCATTTCATGCTTCACCTCATTGAGGTTATTTCATTGATTATGTCCAAGGGGATTTTGGGCTTGTTTATTTGAGGGATAATGAACCCTGTCCGATTTTTAGAAAAGAAAAAGTTAAGATTAAGTTATAGAATGGGAATGATTGGCTACTACATGAGATAAGACATGTTTCAAGGCTAAGTAGGAATTTAATTTTAGTAGGGCAACTCAGTGATGAGGGTTGTGTAGTTACTTTTAATGATAAAAACTAGAAGGTTTCAGAAGGTTCCCTTGTAGTAGCAAGAGGTGTGAAAGTAGGCACCTTACATCTTTGTACAGGTCATATTGTTCCTTCTACTTTAAGTGTTTCAGAGAAAAATGAATGTTAAGGAATAGTTGCTACAGTTGAACAAGGAGAACAAATAGATGTTGTAGATTCTTTTATAGCATTGTGGCACAACAGACTTAGGTACATGAGTAAGAAAGGTATGAAAGTACTTCATTCAAAGAAAGTTTTACCAGGTCTAAAATGTGTTAATATGGATTTTATGCGAAAGTTGTGTGTATGGAAAACAAAAGAGAGTGAGTTTTGTGAAGACTAGGAAAGAAAATAAAAGAGAGAAATTAGAGCTTGTGCATAAAGATGTATGGGGAGTGGCTCAGGTATCTTCCCTTGGTGGCTCTCATTATTATGTTACATTTATTGATGATGCAACTAGAAAAGAATGGATTTAATTTCTTAGACAAAAATCTGATATATTTCAAACTTTTAAGAAATGGGAATGCTTGGTTGAAAATGAGACTGATAAGAAATTAAAATGTCTTAGATTTGATAATGGTGGTGAGTATTATAGTCATGAATTTGAAGATTATTTCTCCATTAATGGTATTTGTAGACAAAAATCTATTACAAGGACTTCACAAGAAAATAGAGTGGTTGAACACATGAACATGACTATAATGGAGCATGCAAGGAGCATGAGCTTGCATGTTGGATTGCCCTTACACATGTGAGTGAAGGCTGTCAACACTGTTGTATATTTGATTAATAAAGGTCCCTCTACTCCTTTGGGTTGTGGTATTTTAGAGGAAGTATGGACTAGTAAGAAGGTGAGTTATTCTTTTCTCAAAACTTTCAGTTGTGGAGTGTTTGCTCATATAGATTCTAAAAATAGAACCAAGTTGGAAGCTAAGTCAAAGAAATATGTATTTGTTAAATATGGCATTAATAAATGTGGTTATATGCTTTGGGATTTTGAAAATCATAAAATTGTAAGAAGCAAGGATGTCATATTCAATGAGAAAGTGTTGTACAAAGATCTGTTGCAGCAACATGATAAGAAAGAAAATGATTATGTAGTGTTGGATGATACTCCAAATGATGATGTTTCAACAATTCCTCATGATGTGCAACAACTGCAACAAAAAATACCATATACACTAGTGAATGTTAGACAGTCAATAAGGCAAACTAGACCTCCACAAAGATTTTCACCCTCTTTGTATTCTATTTAACTAATAGATGTTGTGAACCTGAATGTTATGATGAAGTTGTTCAGGTGGATACTAAGATTTAGTGGGAGTCTTCTATGAAAGATGAAATGAACTCTTTGCTGAAAAATAAGACTTGGGATTTATGCAAATTGCCTACATGTAAAAGGGCTTTGCAAAATAAGTGGGTTTACAAGTTAAAAGAAGAGGATGGATGTAAGAAAAGTTTTAAAGCCAGGTTAGTTGTAAAAGGATTTGCACAAAAAAAAGGCATTGATTTTGATGAGATATTTTCTCATGTTGTTAAGATGACTTCTATTCGTATTGTTTTAAGTATTGTGGCTATTGAAGATTTGCATTTAGAGTAGTTTGATGTTAAAACAACCTTCCTTCATGGTGATTTGAATGAAGAGATATATATGGCTTAGCCACAGCAATTTGAGGTCAAAGTTAAGGAGAACTTAGTGTGCAAATTGAAGAAGAGTTTATATGGCTTGAAGCAAGCACCTTAGTAATTGTATCTGAAATTTGACAATTTTATGCATGAGAATGAATATAGTAGGTGTCATTCTGATCATTATGTTTACTTTAAGAGGTTGAATGATGATAGCTATATTATTATATGTTTATATGTTGATGATATGCTTGTAGCTAGGTCTAACATGGATCAGATTAAGGGGCTAAAATGCCAGTTAGCACATGCATTTTTTATGAAGGATTTGGGGGCAAAAAAATAAATCCTTGGTATAAAGATTTT
Organism: Cupressus sempervirens; assembly: GCA_028749045.1. Taxonomy (NCBI): domain Eukaryota; kingdom Viridiplantae; phylum Streptophyta; class Pinopsida; order Cupressales; family Cupressaceae; genus Cupressus; species Cupressus sempervirens. The sequence continues at coordinate 251,357,143 of CM053785.1, read as the reverse complement.
CAAAGATGGGAAGAATAGGAAATTGATGCTATCTCAACTTAATTATTTTGAGAAGGTGTTGGAATGTTTCTCTATGGAGAATGCTAGAGCTGTCAGCAAACCTTTACCTAGTCATTTGAAATTGACTGAGGAGATGTGTCCTAAAATGCAAGAAGAGGAGGATAAGATGTCCAGGGTACCCTATGCTTCAATTGTAGAAAGCTTGATGTATGCTATGGTATGTACAAGGCCAGATATTGCACATGTAGTGGGAGTCGTTAGCAGGTATATAAGTCATCTAGGAATTGAGCTTTGGAATGTAGTCAAATGGATTCTTAGATATGTGAGAGGAACATCCAATAAGGGTTTACACTTTGGGGGCTCTACTACTAATTTCTAGGGTTATGTTGACTCAAATTTGGTGGGGCATATTGATACCAGATGGAGTACTACAAGTTATGTATTTATTGTTGGTGGGGTAACCGTAAGTTGGATTTCTAAGTTATAGAAGGTTAATGCTTTATCCACTACAGAGGCAGAGTATGTTGCTGCTACATAGGCATTGAAGGAGATGATATGGCTTTAGTTCTTCTCAAAAGAATTGGGACACCCTCAAAAGAATAATTATTTTTTCCTAGATATTTAGAGTGTCATTCATCTTATAAAGAATTTAACTCTACATTCAAAGACCAAACACATATAGTTGTGATACCATTTCCTTCGGTCAGCTTTGGATGATGGATAGTTAAAACTAGATAAGATCCATACAGATGACAATCCAATGGATATGTTTACAAAGGTAGTGACAAGGGAGAAGCTAAATTCCTCTTCAACTTTATTTGGTCTTCTCAATTGAACATGAATAAAAGAACAACAGTGTCCAAGGTGGTTTGATCCACTGGGAGCCCCATGTGGTAGCGGTATTGCTACAGGATCAGTCTCCAAGTGGGAGATTGTTGTCTAGTATGGAGTATGATCAGTCCCCAAGTGAGAGATTGTTAGTTTGTGGTAATTGATTAGGGAAGTACTGTACATACTTCATAAATTCAAAATTTTTGGGTAGTGGCCGACATATGGTTGACATATGGCCAACATGTTGTAACCCTAAAGAAGTAAAAATACTTGTACAAAAGAGTTTAGCATTAGGGATTGTTTTATTGTTGTGATGCAAAATTGGTTCTTGCAGCAGTATTGAGCTGTAAGGGATTACAAATTCTAATCAGGTTGTAGTCACTATATCGTAATAATATTGGAATTCTGTTTGGTGGACATAGCCCAGGGATTGGGTGAACCACATTAAATCTTGGTGTCTTGTGTTCCTTTTTGTGTGATCTATTACTCACTGATATTGGTTATATTTGCATGTAATTGTTATTTATGTCTGAGGTTTAATCCTAACAAGTGGTTTCAGAGCCTAATTGTTTTTTAGTTATCCTCTACAAGAAAGTCTCATGATTGAGTGAGAGTCTCACGATTGAGTAGGAGTGATGGTAGACAAGGGTAAGCTGAGGGTTGACATGTTTAATGGGCAGAACTTTCAGTTTTGGAAGATGCAAATGGAAGACTATCTTTATCAAAAGGATTTATGAAAGCTATTGGATTTATCAAAATGCATTAAAAATACAATTGATCAATCCTTATAGGAGATTGTAAAACCTAAAAGGGAAACCTTAAGAGCCAAATGCCATTTAATAATTAATATTTAGTTATTAAATGGAAGTGCATGTGCATAAAGGGAAATCTTAAGAAGGGAGTAAAAGAAATTTAATAAAATTAAATTAAATTAATCCTTTACTCTTTCTGCCCCCCAAGATGAGAAATAATGTAGCTACAAAGGATGCAGAAAAAGAAAGGAAACTACAATGTTGAAAGCATAAATTGGGTCCCAACAACATGGTCTGATGAGGCAACCAACACAACCAAATCTTTGAAAAATAGAGAAATAGGGAAAACCACATGGGAAAAACCCTACTAGGAAAACCACGTGGGAAGAAATCATCACTGAGACCCCCCAAGGAAAACTTCCTTCACCCCAAGCATAGAACACAGCTGAAGATACTAGAGGGATGCAAAAGGTTTAGTGAAGATGTCTACAACCTACTCACTAGTGGGAATATACTCCAAGCTATGAGAGCCATCTTGAATCAAATGCCTAATGAAGTGCATATGAAGCTCATTGTGCTTGGTTTTTTGATGCTCAACTAGGTTGTAGGAAATATGTATAGCACTTTGATTATCACACCAAAGAAGGGTGGAACTATTAGGAGGGAATCCAAACTCTATCATTAGCTATCCAATTCATTAAACCTCCTGACTACATAGTAGAACTACTATGTATTCTACCTCTATAGATGATAATGCGTGAACATGTTGCTTCTTGCAAGACCATGTGATAGGACCACAACCAAGACAAAAAACAAAACTAGAAGTAGACTTCTAATTATCAAGATCACTAGCCTAATCTAAGTCTACATAACCAACAGTGTGAGGATCCCCTGATGTATAGTGAATGTCATAACATGTAGTAACCTAAATTTACCTCAAAATATGTTTGGTATCTTTCTAATGAATCTCATGAGGATCATGCGAGAATCAAGAGACAAGTCCAACCACAAAGAAAAGATCAGGGTTTGTGTGCATCAAGTACAAAAAACTACCCACAAGTTGTCTATATAGTGGAATCCATTGTAGGAGTAGAGCAAGTGATAGAAAAAATAGTACCTAGCTAAAAAGGTGGGGGAGCAAGCTTGCAATCAAGCATGTCGAATCTTTAAAGCATATCAAAAATATACTTCTACTAGAGTATGGCTATCCCATCCGAAGACTAAAAAATCTATAGGCCCAAAAAATAGTGCAAAAGTCCAAGGTTTGTCATCTCAAACTACTCTCACAAAGCTCATTGAGCAAGGGTGAACTACCTGCAATAAAGAGATCATCAACATATAGCACAAGTATCAATATATCATCCCCATGATGTTGAATTTACACTGTAGGATTGGAATAATAGTATGATGCAAGCAAGAAATAATCCATCTTCTCATGCCAAGGTCGAGGGGCTTGTTTGAGACCATATAAGGACCTTTGAAGTTTGCACACCATAGAAGAGTTTTGTATAAAACCATGAGGTTGCTCCATATAGATCTTCTCATGAAGGTCTTCATGCAAAAAGGTGCTCTTGATGTCCATCTAAAATATTGTCATCCCTAAGAAGCTGCAAGAGAGAGTAGAAGGTGAATAGAATTCATCTTGGCACCAAGAGAAAAAGTCTTGGAGTAATCAATATCCTCCACCTATGAAAAACCATTCACAACAAGACATTCCTTGGACCTATCAATAGAACTATCTGCAGCATACTTGGTATGGTACACCCATTGACACTGAATCAACTTTCTTCATTTTAAAAGAGGACAAATATTTCAAGTTTGGTTCTCAACCAAAGAAGAGTACTCACTCATCCATAGCATTGTCCCAATTCGAGTGTCTTGTCACCTATGAAAAACTCTATAGATCATTTGAAATAGAATGATTCAAAAGTCCAGTAGTAGATGTCTGAGCATGAGCACAATGAGAATCTAAAGGATCTCCTATCATAGGTTTAGCTTCATCAACAATATCACAAGCCCCCTTGGGTGCTCATGAAACATAATGGGGAGGAGGGGGAGGTGGGTCACCATTAAAATCTTCCTCAAAAGATAAAGGATCTTGTAGAGAAGAGGAGGAAGTACTAAGCAGTAAGGGAGGAGCTAGTGATGGAGGATCCATTGGAGGATAACACTCATCAAACTAGACATCTTGCCAAAATAAGACCTCTTTGGAATCAAAAGCAAACAACCTGTATGTCTTCACATCCTTAGAGTAGCCAAAAAATATGGGTATTTGACTCTTCCTCCATGGCATTCCACTGTGCATCTAGAATAAATGTCCAAGCCTCACTACGAAAAATATGAAATGTAGAAACATCAAGCTTGACATGAGTCCAAGCCTCCTTAGGAGTCAAAATTCACAATGCTTTGTGAGGCAGTTGAATCTAAAAATAGTTGGCACAATTTATAGCCTCAGCCTAAAAGGAAGGACTCATATCTTGAGATTGTATCATACAATTGGCCATCTCCTGTAATGTTATGTTATTTCTCTTAGAAACCTCATTTTGTTGAGGGGTATGTGGAACTTTGAATTGGTGTTTCAAACCATGCTCAATGCAAAAATCTCAGAAAGATTGATTCACATAATCCCCATCATTTTTAGTGTGTCTATGCTTGATAGAAAGACCAGACTACTTCTCCACAAATGTATCGAATATTCAAAATGAACCAAAGACATCAGACTTTTACTTCAAAAATTACACCCACGTGTGTCTAGAGAAGTCATCTATGAAGGTGAGTACATATCGGGAACCAAAAAAAGATGGAGTGGGGAATGACATAAGATCAATGTATTATCAAATCTAGTGGTGCCTTAGCACATGTGGATTTACCTGCCAGAAAAGGATCGCTATGATGTTTCCTAAGTGCACAACCTTGACAAACATCGCCAGTATAAGAGATCTAAGGTAGCCCAGTCACTAGCTCTTGTGTACTCATAGTTGTAGATTCTTGTAGTTGACATGGTCAAAACACTCATGCCTAAGTTTTCTCACTCTATCTACATAAGAAACAAGAGAAATGCCTATAGAATCAGATCTCCCAAAGCCATCAAAATGATATAAGCGAGTCTGTAAATTAATGCTCCTAGTAGCAACAACCAAATCAGAATCATGGAGGTCTCAAATAACCACATCATGTGGTGAGAACTCAACTATCTTATGAAAGCCAAAATGATAGACCTTATAGATAAACAAGAGGTTCGTAGAAATGGTTGGAACCAATAGAACATCATGTAGGGGACCACCTTCCAAAGAGATATTGCCAAAACCTAAAACTAAAAGTTGTGTAAAGTCACCAACTACAATTTGTGTAGTAATACTTTGAGCAAGGTAACCAAATTAGGTGAGTGTGTCATATGATGGGAAGCACTTGAATCAATGAGCCAAGTAGTAGAAGAAGAAAAAGCTCATGTAGAAAGAGCATGTCCTTTCCCTAAAGGAGGAGGTGGTGGCTTTAAAGAACCAAAACTATGTTTTTTCATGGCCTCCTCTAAAGTCTCAAGACATTTCCAACACTTGGAAACTAGATGTCCTTCCTTGCCACAAAAACTACAAGTATAACTTGTTAATTTCTTTGTCTTAGAGGAAGACTCCCTAGACTTAGAAGGTTTACCCTTTGGACTAGGTTTTTGTAGAATCAGATCTAGGAGAAGGCTTGGAGAAACTCTCACTACCAACTAAAGTTGTTTTGGGCTTTGGTTTCTGCTTTTGCTTCCCTATAGATGTCTAAGCAACCAATGCATGGTTCTTTGATCATGTTAGAGAGTCTAGCTATGTAAGCTTGGCCTGCTCTCTAGTCAACCAATCACATAATACCTCAAATGTGGGCATGGTAAATCTAAGACCCAAAGCATCCGTAGTGGAATGAAACATAGAAGAGAAAATCTAAAAGTTTCCTCAAAGCTTTGACAAAATTAGATAAATGCACTCCTTATCAGACTTTACTTTCCCACAATCGTATAACAAAGATCTTTTTTGTTTAAACTTCATCAGAAAGTCCTTAATTGAAGGAAAAGTATCAGGTATAAGTGATGTAAGCTCTACCTCAATCTAAAGTACCTTGAACTCATTCACTATACCAAATAAGCCCTCTAGCTTGGTCCGTATATCTTAAGGAGTAGTGCACCCATCAAGATGAAACTGCGAAGTAGCAGATACCTAAAAAGAAATCAACCCCACGGCCTCATCCATCTTGTTCTTGTGTTGCATGACCTAAAAAACTCTCTATAAAAATGGCTACACATAACCTAAACAAGACCACAATCATTTTCAATGAAGAAGTCATGTCATCAAGGTTTTCCATATGTGATAGTTATGTGGGGTCAAAAGTGCTAGACAATAAGAGGTCTCGGCCATTTTTTTTAGGTCCTTGTTTTTGTTATATAGTTTTGGTTTACTAAGGGTCTGTTTGGATCACAGATTTGAGTGGGAATTGGAATTCAAAATTCTCATAAATTATGAATCCACTGGTTGGGTCTGCAAAATGAGAATTGGAATTTGGGGAAATGTGGATTCAGTATCCCCATTTGACCCCCAAAATAAGAATTTCATCTCCCCTCAAAATACTTGTTATTGGGAATTCCCATTTTTTCAAAATGAGGATTTCAACAAAAGTGAAATTTAATTGGGTTTGACATCCAGATGCCCATTTGGGAGCACCTATATTTTCACATATTTTTGAAATTTAATTGAGTTGTAATTGAGAGAGTGAGGCATTTCAAGAAATGATACCCTTTGCATCTCCTTTGTGCACCCTTTCAATGCCATTTTGTAAAAATTAGCAGGTGTCACTTGAAGAAATTAGAAAGATTATTGCAGAAATTTGTACGAATACAATTTTTTAAAATTGGAGGAAAATTTTTAGCTATTGTTGCACTTGCTCATATGTCTAGAGTAAGTAAAATATCTAGTACTACACCTATCTAATTTATTTCATCTTTCTTTTAACTTTTTCTCGAATTTTTATTTTGCAATGAACATCAACATTTTTAGTAGGTGTGGAGTTCAAAGCACCATGAACAAGTCCTTGAACAAATTGGAGATATGAATCGCCTTTTCCACTGTAACTTTTATGTTCATTTTTTGAACCATATATTCATATTTTGAACCAAATAGGCTTGGAATAACAAATTTTGAATATCAAATATTTTTGGATTTGAACCAAACAATCCCTAAATAAATTCCAGAAACTGTAATATGGATTTTGAGTTCTAAAATCTCAAATCAAGGATTTTAGATTCCAATTCCTAAATCATATTCCAGCAATCAAATAGGCCCTAATGTAAATGACAGTAACAAGCATATAAAACAACCACACAATGAAAAAAATCGAACCCTAATAGCTAGTAGGAAAGCTTATACAATGAGAAGAGTTAAAAAAAATTCAAATAAGAATGATGTGTATGATGTGTACCTTTGAAAAAATAATGATAATAGCCAAGAAATTGGAAAGATCTCAAAGAGACCTTTCTAAAACTTCTTTCGAATCGAAAAATGGAACAAGTTATGACCTCAAAATGCAAAAACAATCATTTGACTTTGACTACAAAAATAGGTATCATACTAGAGAAATTCACTAGTTAACCTGCACCACTGTGTCTATCTTAGAATGAACTTTCCAATAATATTTCATTTGCCAAAAAATACCTTTGTATGCTCAAGATATCGCAAAAAATCCCCATATAGGTTTAGAAGGAATACACACACACACACATAAAAATATTGTCCCATGGGCATGCATATGACTGTAGGTGGGCTTATTAAGCCTCAAGTGTAGCTCAGGTGGCATTTGGATGCAGAGTGGAGCTTTGGCAAAGGACGAGCAGAGAACCAATGGAGGAGGGTCAGAGTGTGGCTGGAGTGCAATGGATGGTGGAGCGACAGCTTCGCAATGGCTTTGCATTGGTGCAACCTTTTTAACACTAAGCACAAAATAAAAATTACATATTTTTAATTTTTTATTCTTATTTTTATATTAAAATATGTGCTAAGGGTTGTACAACACTAGTAGGCTAAAAAAATTGTCTCAAAATTACCCAAACTCCAAAAATGAAGTGCTTTATATGGAAATTGGGGTCTTGACATCCTCTAAATCCAACTATGAGGTTTGCTTGGACTCAAAAAAAATTTAGATCTGTTCTGTCAAACCCTCGTTCTTCTTTTTCTTCAAATAAGAAGAAGCTACAACAAATCTGAGTCTAATACCATGAAGGATTTCATGAGAACAAATCCACAGATCCAATAGAATAGTTGAATCAAGACCTGGTCATAGAGAAGAAAAAGACAAAGAGAAGGCAAGAGTTTGGCTCTAAAAATATGCAATAATATGTTATCAGATTGGAAGAATGAATTCAAATATACAATTGATCAATCCTTATACAAGGAGATCATAAAACCTAAAAGGGTAAAACCTAAGAGGTAAATGACATTTAATAATTAATATTTAATTATTAAATAGGAATGCATGTGCATAAAGGGAAATCTTAAGAAGGGAATAAAGGTAATTTAATAAAATTAAATTAAATTAATCCTTTACTCTAACATAAACCATTAGCCTTTTCTAACTTATAATTAAATAAAATTTCATTTATTTAATTTCTCATTTACCATCTCCCTTTTATCTTATCTATAGAATAAATATCTTTATTTATTCTATAAATTCAATAGTCCTCTTCAACTAGATTCCATTAATCACCTCCACTCACATGTATCAACTCCACAAATTTTGAGTGTGACAGATGACACTTATCTCTTCATTTGACTTTTCCTCCAAATTGCCAAATATTTTCGAAAGTCAATATTCTCTACCTACTATTTCATTTTGTTCACTCATTTCTTAATACATCTTAATCACCTTTGTCCTCCATATCTCTTCACCTACTCTTCAACCTTAGCCACTCACCTAATACCTCATATTCCTAGCTCTTAATTTTCATGAGACAACTATAAAGCATGATATTCTCCTCATTTAAACATCTAATGTTGCCTAGCTAATGCTTTTGCGAACTTAAGCCTTTGGAGAACTTAGTACATACTTAGGATCTTTGAGAGCTCGGAATTAACAACATCATGTTATTGTTTTCATACTATCATTTTCATAGCTTTGCAATAGTCAATCTTCATTCTTTCATAGTTTATTGCGCATGTGCTTACAAAAATGAGAGCGCCAACATTTCAAATGCAAGATCTTGAAAGATGGAGAAAAGTGTCTCTTAAGTGCATTGTATATTTGTTTTGGTTTATTTCATTATTTTATGTGTTCTTAGGGAAGAGCTCTATTGGATTATGTTAGTTTTCCTTCATGAATGTAGGGTACATAATTGGGCTTAGTGAGTCCACATATTAGATAGTCATTTTCCACCATTATCAACAATGATAATACATTTTGCAATATGATAATATAACCACTAGCTCCTATATATGCCTTACTTATGACTTATAGCCACCCAAGTTGACTTGAATACCTAAATATGTCTAGAAAGACTTAAGTAACTAAATACCAATTTAATAGTTATCATATGATTTGATAAGAGTTAACACAACCACAAATCATTTCTCATAACCCAATGCACATTACAAAATTAAGGATGTTATAAAAAATCTTGGGAATCATGGAAAATGTTTCCGTCCAAAAGTGATTGCAATTTCACTCTATTGAAAATCCCAACTCAAAATGTTTTAGAGATATTAGAAACTTGTCTAATTTTCCAAAAATATTGTTGGAACTAGACCTTTTATTACTCCCAAGTAAAAGAGACCTTTTTGGTAAGATATCTATAGTGATATATGTTGAACAAAGGAGGAGATGTTTGTTTATGGTTGTGAAATCTTTTTTTTTTCTCACCTTACTTGTCAATAGAACTTAGGATAACATCAAAGTCTCCTCAAACTATGAGACAGTATTTCTAAATAGTTTAATATCAAAAAAAATATGTTTAACAAAATATTTAGACAGAACAATCTTCTCTAAGGCCCCGCTTGGTTGATGGAATATGATTTGAGAATTGGCATTCAGAATCCTTGATTTGGGATTCTAGAACTTGAAATCCAGATTACGATTTTGGGAATTTCATTTAGGACCATTTGATTCACAAGAATTCATTATGAGAATAATCATTTCCTCTATGTGGTTGCACATTTCTCGAATTGGAATATTGCCTTTGCTCATTTTTTATTTTCTCAAATTAATCCTATTTTCCTTATTATTGACAGTTTGGATTGGATGAGATATTGCCTATCTCTTTATGTCGCCAATAGTTGAAGCTTTGTCTACTATCCAAAGACTATGTCGAGGAATACAATGGTGATCAATAAAATTTCACCCAATGTGAATCCTAATTTGTCATGGTCTGCTGGATTGTCGAAGGTTTTGATGCACACATGGCTCAACTTTGATGTCTTGAATATAATCAAAATTGACTAATGTGCTCACGCAGATTGGATGTGCTTAGAGTATATGGATGCGAACCTGTGATTGGTGGGTTGACTCCCAGCAAGTAGCAAGCTACCAACAACTACCCTCTTTCTCGCAGCATAAACAAAGCAAGAAAAGGCAAAGGTAACAGTATAAGTATAATGAGACATATCAGTACCAAGAGCAACAAGAGAGGCATAGACAACAATAGAGATAGTAGAGTAGAGGTTTTAACAACAAAATAATATCAGAGGTGTCAACAAAAAAATAATCTCATGTTGCGAAAGTGAGCGCAGAACCGAAACCGAGTGGACATAAAAAAATAAAAAAATTTCAAGAATTTAGAATGCTCGTTTTTCAAAAAATAGAATTAGAATGGGAATTTGAGCAATTCCACCTATTTAGATGGAAGACTGAATCCTTGTTTTGGGGGGTAAATGAGGATACCAGATTCTTTTTTTTTTGAATTCCCATTCTCATTTGGCAGACCCAAACAATTGATTTGACAATTTTGAGAATTTTGTATTCTAATTCCTACTCAAATCCCGATCCAAACGGGCCCTAAGCGCTAATAATGATCTCTCATGCATGGCCATTTCAAAGTCCCCTATGTGTGCTCAAGTTTTGTCCTACACACAATAGGCTTTTTTTGCCTCATTGAGTAAGTTGGTGAATGTTATGGCTTTATGGGCTCTACTAACGTGGCTTCTTTGGTTGCTAGAGGTGTTTGTAGTGGGCCCAAGTCTACTTCCATTGGTGCAACGGTTGAAGATTGTTGCTTTGTCCCTCCTCTTTCAATGGCTGAGGGAAATGATAAGGGCATTCTTTCTTCTAGGCTATCTCCATTGGTTCACTCTACTGCAGATGATGCAATCTTGTATGAAGCTAGGGCTTGGAAGGAAGCTATTGTGAGGGGTTTGGGGGGTACGAATGGGCCTTCCTCACCCAATCTATTTGCAAAGGTGGGGATTTTGGGGTTGGTACTAAGTTGTTAGTGTCTAAACCCTTTCCTACATGTAAATCTATTCTAGATGATTTGGATGAAGACACAGTTTCAAAGATTGTGCCAAGAACAAAGGCTCTTGAGAAGGATGCAGTTAAATGTTGTTTCAAGGATTTTTGGCCATCTCTCAGGGAGCTTCATGCTTGGATTGTGAAGCATTGACAACCATATCTTACTAAAGCTATCCAGATTCTTCCCCTAGTGAAGGGCTTTTTTATTGCTAGACTCGATAATGCGGATTGTACGAGAACTATTCTTTGTGACTATTTCTTCACATGGGAAAATCGTTTCCTTCTAATGATCAAACCCTAGCATAAGGACTTCAACCTTGCTTCTAAATCCTTTTGCAAAATGTCTGTCTGGCTACATCTTCCTAACCTCCCTCTTCACCTCTGGCATGCCTTTGTTCTTGAGGTAATTGGTGGGGCTTTAGATGACTTCTTAGTGGTGGACTCCGAGTCCTCTGATATTTTGCATTCCACCTATGCAAAGATTCTTGTTGACATTGATGCTTCTAAAGGTCTTCTAGCTTAAGTTAAAACTACAAACTCCCTTTGGTTCTCAGATTCAATCTTTAGATTACAAAGGCCTTTCGTTCAAATGTAGAAAATGTTTTAGTATTGGACATGTCGTGGCAAAGTGTGAGGTGTCCAAATCAGAGGAACCCTCCTCATGATAGTAGGGTGCTTTGTTGCAGCATTATTATGTGGTCGAGAAATCTACACTTGAAGGAGTAGCTCCCTCAGATGCTATTGTTGTTGTTTAGAGTCAATGAGGTGATGTTGTCCCCTCTCATGATCATTAGTTGGAAGTTGATTCCAGTCAGATGATTCGGTCCCTCATGTGGTCAACTCTATTGAAGGAGCCTAAGTGCTTCCCTTAGTCGTTGTTCTCGATCAGAACAATGTTATTGGCTCAATCTAGCAAGGTATGGTGCCTAGAGCTATGGTAAGTGATGGTGTTTTAGATTTCATTGGTCAGCCTATTAATGATGCCCTATCCTTAATGTATGTGTGAAACATGGATCTGTTGTTGTTGGGGGTGGGTTGGTTGATTCTCATTTTTCAACTAGTTCGTTGGCCTGGCAATCTGTGGATGCCAAGATTGAGGAGGGATGGATTACAATTAAAGGTAAACACTTAAAAAGGCTTCTATCTCTTTCTTCTCCTAAAGCCCACAAGGTAGGGGTTAAGGGGAATTCTTAATTATGTAGTCTTTCTTTTTGTAGGGTGGTTAGTTTTTAAATGTTTACTCTCTCTCTCTGACCATATGCCTATGTTGGTGGGGGTTGTGTAATGTATGGCACCCCCTCTCTTGTTTATGTTCTATCATGTCCCTGCCTCGTTTCATTTGAAGTGTGCATTGTATAACTTTCAATTTCATTTGTAGGTTGTTAAGTATGGCACCTGCTTTGTATTTGGGTTTAAAGGTCCCTTTAAAACCTATTTTCTTAACAAAAAAACAAAAGAATTTGTTTACCAAAAAAGTCTCATTTGCATGGGGTAGGTTGTATTGTATATATTGCAAAGAAAAGAGAATTCGTTGATACGTAGGAGATCTTTTGCATACCAAGTCAAATATGATATTTCTATCACAATTCAACTATGTAGTTTTCAAGTCAACAATTGAATTCAAAATTTGCACTTTTTCCCATGAAATTTTTTCAATTGGTGACATGATTAAGGTTGTTTATCTTAGTAGAGCTCTCATACTATAGAGTATGAAGGCCTCTTAATGCTCCCTTTGCATTGAAAGGGAGACTTCGACTTGTTCCAATGTTTTGTTTGTTTCTCCACTTCCACAAAGTTGAGCTTGCTTTCTGTAAGGAGAATTATCATAGGTCTTTATAGGTCCAAACTTAGGTAATTATTTTTGTTAGGGGCTTAATACGGGCATGTACATTTTGGAAGTTAGGATCCTCATTACTCATATAGGGAACAATTCACCTTGCTTTGTTTTTAGCTTAAGAAAATTTGGTGTGGATTACATGCTTAACTAAATTTCTTTTAGAGTCACTCTATAGTTTTTCTACATTTCCTTGTTTTGTGGCCATAAATAATTTTGCCTTGTAAAGTTTATTTTGGATATGATTCTATTATTCATCAAGATCAATTTATCTAGCTCTTCCAAATCAATGTGGTATAAATCTACATTACTAGATTCTATATTTACTAGATTATCTAATGTGAGATTAATTTCAACAATTTGACCCTTCTTGTTAAATAGTTTTCTTCATTGAAACTTACAACATTCCCAACTTTCTTGAATGGAATGATTTCAAACATAAGTTTTCAAGCTTGATCTCTCGAGGTTTCTCACACTTCAACTAAAGTTTCGTTACCATCCTCTATTGAATCCAATAATCATACTAAAACAATGCTTCCCATCTTTCACTTTTTAACTACCAAATTTCAATATTTCTTAGAATCTTATGCTAGAAAATATACTCAATGGCTTGCTTTCCAAATTCCAAATGCCAAAATAGATTGTATGTGGGCCTTAGACAAGTCTTTCTAAATATAAATTTAGGCATCCATTCTTATTTCTCCATTTTGAATGAGCTCCTCTGTGGTTTGGAATGGACAAGTGTATTCCTAATCTGCTTCAAAAATTAAAGAAGACCCAACAATCCTTGGGAGGGTTCTATAGCCAAGCCTAATCAAGGGATTCCCGAATCCAAAAATTAATTGGGTCATTATCAAAGTGCCAAATTGCAATGCGTGCTCTTTGGTTTCTTCCATCACATGAATATTTTCCCAAAAAAATCACAAACCAGTAGTTTCCACCATCCTTTTTATCCATCCGTCCACTTTTTCCTACGCTACTACTAACTTATCCAACTAAGCCAACCAAGGAGATATTCAATCTATGCTTCCCCAAGCATTCTTGTACACGGGAGATTTTGATCTCTACGGCATTAGAATGTTGAGAGAAGCGTCTTTGATTGTAAGTCTTTCAAAAATGAGGTTGTTGCCTTTCTTTTAAAAAAAGGAATTTTAATGATTTCCCCAAAATCACACATCGGGTCTGTTCACTTGATCGTTGTCTCAGAAATTACGAAAATCTCGGTTTTGGAGCTTGGCAACGTGCCCCGTCCCTATGTTTACTTCTATGCCTTGAAGGGCAGAAGTTTCTACGGGAAGGGCAGAAGTTTCTACGGGCTCTAGCTTTGTGTTTAAATGGAGCGTCAAAGAACTGGCCCATCACATTAAAAAAGTTTACTCGCCCACTGCAGTTTATAAGGAAACTTCCTATTCTGTAGTCTTTAAAAAATAAAATTACGACACTGAAGTTTTAAATCATTTAATGAAAAAGCTAATTACTAATAAAGATACAGTAAAAACAACATTATAATCATAATGCTAGACATATTTGATTCTTCGTCACTTGAATATGATCTATTGTGGCAACGGTTGCTCTAAAGACTGACTTGTTTTACTTTAAAAAACTAGCCATATGCATTGTCTTTATTAACCAACACCAAGCAACATCTACAGAATTTCTCTAAAAACTACACATTAATATGACAAAATTTAATAAGTATCTTCAGATAATCATACCCACCTGCAACATAGATTGAACATACATATTTGCATCCATATGGTAAGCAGCAATGAGCTACAAAGTCATCTTACTGTATTAGTATAGATTGACATTTTCACACAATTACTGTCTCAACTATTATGTTGCAAGCATTTCAGACACATGTTTGATTTAAGAATACAAAATGATTTTACATTAACATCTGCAACTGAACAAATTAGGCCAATAAACTTGGATGCATGAAATTAACAGAAAGAAGGAAAACCCACAAACCAAACAATTAAAATGACAGACTGTATAGACTTTCAGAGATTACATCACAGGTATGGGCCTTGGGCTCACATGGAAATCTGTGCTCTTTGTTTCTACATACAACATACTTCGGTGACAGTAATAATGTGAAAATAACGATATTTAATGGGATCAATCTTTTTCATGATGAGCACTACTTAAATGCTACTCTATTTCTTTGCAAAACAGACTGCAAATATGTGGATAGCATGCCCAAGACCATAAATGGTCTGTTATTCACCATCAATAGTTCAAACTTAGGTGATTTTGAACAAATTCCAGCCATCTCACAGTTCATGGCTTTTCCCAAATTGGTGGGATTCCAATTTGGCCTTTTGATGTGAGTTTACATTTACAAGTAAAATGGCCATTGTGTGATGATTCTTAATTCCTTAAATTGTTTCAGTTTTTAGGAACCATCTTAGTCTTGAGCTTCCATGTCAATTTGCTTCCATTAATTTGGCGTATACATGTTAAAATGATTTTGATCTCTCCAGAAAGTTAGCAATCTCTGACTAGAAGACTTGTACAGGCAACCTCCATTGATCACAACCATGTTGAAGATTTAATAAAAGGAAAAGTAATGCCAGGTGCAGTAAACTGGGTTATGTCTGATAATTTATTGACCCTCAGATTTCAATCCCTTAATGACATGCCAACAGTGTGTTACACTGCAACTAAATCCAGGGGAGCGAGATACGCACCAGTGTAGCATGCCACACTTAAACCTAGGTGTAGAATGACTCAATGGCAAGCCCAAAAAAGGCAAACATATATTAAATAAAAAACAATGCCAGATCCGCATTCCCAACAAAATTTGTTTTCTAACAGATTTATTTTCATCAATATATACAAACAACTGATATGCCGATTGTGATAACTTCAATCTTCACAGACTAAGTAAAAACTCATCTGTCTTGCTTAATTTTGTTGTTTCATTCTCACCATGCCAGAGAGCATTGGTAGGCAAGGTACCAAAAATGGAACTAACCCAGTGGATCAATTCCTTTCCTACCATATAAAAATTATAAAAATACACTATGAAATGTCATTCCATGAAAAGTTAGATCTTATGCACTATGAAGGCATCCAATCTTTCATTTTAACCCATTCTGTATAAATTTATGCCGTAATGACACAGCTGTTGCACTAATGGCAACTGTTATGGCAAAGGAACTCCAGAGCCACTGTTGTCTTTTCTTCAGTCTTCGTCGACGTCTCCTTGCAAGTTCTACAAAATAAGTTCAATAAAAAATGGAAATAATTAGACCAGACGAGTAAAATGACTCATTTGATTATTGTTATGTTGATAAAATTTGCAAAAGAAATGGAAGATGAGCCCATCGACAATAGTTAGGTGGAAAGCTGTGAGAACCCTGCATTTCTTTTACTATGGGTGAGGTGAAAAAGGGAAGACAGGCTACATTTCTATGCACTGACACTGCTGAAAGATTGAATGGCAGAAAAAAAAATTATGCTGTATGGCTTCGTCCTGCTTACTTAATTTAAGGCAAAAAATGTTGCACTAACACTAGAGACTCAAGAGTGATTAAACTAGGTGGATTCATAAAGCTCAATCCTTCAATGCCATTCATCACATACATGAAGAGTGGGAACTCTCTAACAGCGAAACAGAAGCAAAATGCATATTAATGTTGATCTTACCTATGGCCTTTTGCTTTTATGGAAAAATTCACTATTGACCGATTCATTATACAGCACAACATTATTTCTATGCAGCCACACTAATTAGAGAATTTGTGGCAGGGCTAGATCAATATATTTCATAAACAGCTCAATGGATTGATATGCATAATGTGCTCATGAAATAGACGTGTAAATAAAGTTTGCACTGAAACAGAGAAATACATGTAAACCAATAGTCTAAAACCGCAAAACAAGCCAAAGACTTATAGGATGTCCAATGTTGATCTCAAATATGGATTCTTGATACTGTTGAGACATTTCATATTTTATGCATTTATATAATGGATATATCAATTAAACTTACCACTTCCAGTCCATTCACCATATATATAGCAAGCTGTCTAAAATCACAATACAAGCAGAACACAAAATGGATGGTTATCTTACCTATGGCTTCTTGATTCCTTTGAGACATTTCACGATTGACCAGCTCATAGTACTGGAGTTTATCACGTAACCTTGAAATCTCAGTATTTTTATTATCAATCTGCACCTTCATCTCATGTTCTGTTTCTACTCTTATTGAAGCCCTTCCAATGACATTTTCCACTGTCCTTGCAATGGTGAACTGACCACATACATCATCAACAAAGCTAGCCATTCTATTTCCAGCAATTTCTATTGATGGTAATGACACCTCACTTAATGAAATTTTCTCTATCATTTCTTGCCAAAGGTTCTGCAAAAGTGATAAAGCTTCTTCTGCCTTTATTCGCTGTCCTATCTCCATAGAAATTTTTGATCTTAGGATATCGAGTTCAGCATGTATCATCGAGCTGGAGCTCCTTGAAGATTGCCCCAGATCATCTTCAGGGGGAAGATCTGAAACAAAACAAAGCAGCTTAGCACGACAACGTCAAAAAGCTGTACTTGGAGGTCATTAGCATGTAGAAAACAGATATGATACTTATTCTAGATAGATGCCCTATTGATTTGATTATATGTACACTGACTGTTATGTACAGCTCTGCTATGTTGTCCTTTTTCAAGAGAGGTATGAATGGTAAATGGCTAGAAAAAGTGTTACATATTGAAGAATCTCACTTTGCTACATGTTGGATATCCAATAATTTGATTATAAACTGAAAATGTTAATGTGTTTTTTCCCTTCAGATCCTGGATTTGGGTTCAGTCCGATAGGTACTAAAATTGCTTATCTAGATCTCCTTTATAGTAAATGATAAGGATATATGCCACAGATTGTAGATCTGTAGTCTGTTCTGATGTTAAAAGGTCGGCTGCTACAAAACTTCAAGACAATCATTTTATGATTTTATGCCAAAAGAACAGAACCTATACTTTCAAAGCTGAATATAAAATTCATACTAAAATTAGTAAAGGCTAGAATAATAAGCTTGGTTCCGAATTTTAACCAAATTATCACTGTAACAGACTACACCCGCAATTGTTCCAAACAATATTCCAAAGCCATGAAGAAAGAATGAAAACATATAACAGAGTGAAACCAGGACCACATACCTGTTAGGCTTTCAATCTTTGCAATTCAAACTCATAACAACAAGAAAATGATCCTGTTGCAATCTAGCTCTTAACAGTTTTACAAAATTTATAATACTAAGTTACTAACAATTATCAGGCATTTCACTAATAGTAATCTGATTTCAATTTTGAAATGAGAGTTGATTGAAACCACTTTGAAGTCAAGAAATAATGCAAAAATAAATAAAATCTTAAAACATAAATGTTTAAAAAGTAAACACAGTCGCTATATATATATATATAGTGTCCATTTTTGTACAAAACAATATTTTGGGTAGGGCTTGTTGATCACTACTTAGGATAGATCACATGGAAAACCATAATGAATGAACAAAAAGACAGTCAATCCACAAAACATTTTCAGTGATAAACAAATCTTATTACAAAGATAAATAAATCTTAATTAATAAATGTTCAAAAAGTGAAATGGTCTTAATGCAAAATCATATGCAAACATAAGTCTTAATACATAAATATTAAAGAAGTAAACCCAGTGCCGCATAGTTTTTTTCTGAGTATCCATTTTAGTGTGAAACAATATTTTGAGTTGGACTTATTGAGCCTACTTAGGATAAATCATACGCAAAAACATAATTACATAAGAAAAAGACAGTGAATCCTGAGAAGATTTTCAATGAATCAAATGCAGAAATATGAAAAACTTAATGTGTTGGTATTAATTGGGCACAGGTTCTCACCATCCTCTGCATCAAAGAAATCACTTCGATTTGTCCTTGGAGAATTATCGATGTCGCCTGAAGACCTCAAGACTTCATCACAACAGCTCTTCAAACAGATTCCCTTTTCCGCTGGATAACTGCATACAGTCTGTCCACAGATGGTCTTAACCTTATTCGACCCTGAAAAGGGAAACTTCCTCGTTTTCGATACCAATACCACATTATTCTGATCATTAGATACAACAGAACCCTCTATCATTCCCTTTGGTGAAAAATCTGGTAAATGAGAATCAAATTTCAGTCTGCCTTCATCAGGTGACTCTAAATCTATATCGTCATTATCACATTTCACATTAGTGACCTCCAACATCCCCTTGAATTCCCCAGTATCATTTTTTCTTATCTCTAAAAAAAAATCTTGATTTAAATCCATTGCCTCTTTTACATAATATTTCTCTGTTACTCCATTTTCTTCCCTTGTTCTGATTTCTTCCTCCGTCATATTTTCTTTACCACTGACTTCACTTTCATTATTCCTTTCTTTAAAACCATTGTCTTCCATTATCCTAGTTTCTTCATCTTCCCTAATTTTATTACCATTGACCTTATTTTTGTTGTCTTTTAGCTGGGTTAACACCTCCTTGTCCCCCAAGATCCCAATTCTTCTGATATCTACATTAAGTTCTTGATTTAAACCCTTCTCCTGGATCAATACACTTTCTTCCCCTACACTAAGATCTTTTGTCCTCCTGTTTTCTATATTGTTTATATTTTTTTCGTTGTAGTTCTTAGCCCCAGTTTCCTTATTTCCATGTTGGGTTTCACTAGATTCTTCAATATCGATCCCTATTTCATCACTGGTGACCTTATTTTCAGTAATTCCCTTTTGAGTATCGCATTCTTGATCTTTGTCACCTAACACAAACCCATTCCGAGAGGGAGCATCGTTGACTTCGACTTTCTCCACAATCGCAGGAGGAGGACCCCTTCTTTTATGATTGATAACATAAGGGGATGCTGTAAAAGACCTTGAGATGTAAGGAATTGGAGTGCTTTTGGGCGTGGTGTAAAGTATTGGCGAACCAAAACGAGGAGGGGCACCATTTATGTCGGTTAACGGCTTGTTTTTCAGTTTGGCCTTGGTTTTTTCATTGCTCTCTGCTACCCTTTCTACTGTAATCGCCGAAAATGTGGGCATTTCTAACTTCTGATTTGTTCCCCGATTATTAGCCAACAATTATCATCTCTCTTAAAATTTTCACCTAGAAATTTTCTCAAACGAAAAAAAACAGTGTTGAACCTTACCCGAATGAAGAAAAGAAATGGAATTTACAGACAACCTCGATCGATCATCCAGTTTGCAGGGAAACACAGCGCTGGAAGATGGTTTCCTTTGTCCTAAGCGTCTCATTCCAACTCGAATGAAAAGCATTTAGCAGATATTATTTGTTCCTTAAAGACTTATGTTTCGGTTGTAGGTAACCAGGTCGGATTTAATTTAAATTAAACAATAAAATGAAAATAAAAGGAAAATAAATTATTGTTAGCGACCTTAGGGCAAAAAGTTTAGAACTTAAATAATGAACATTGAGTAATTTAAAAAGTATTTTAAATCATAATTACTTTATTTTTTATTTGTTTAAGTGCTAAATTGTTTTTAATTTTGTTGGCAAACTTAGGACAAAAAGTTTAGAACGTGAATAATGAACATGAGTAATTAAATACAAGTTTCCATTCACAACAACATTAAAAACAATTTAGAACTTCAAGAAAAATAAAAAATAAAGTAATTAAAATTTTTAATGTCTTTAATTAATACGATTATTAGTTTATTAATAAAAATATTTTAAATATATTTATTAAAATCATGTTAATTATAAGTTATTTTATTGAGACAAATTAATAAGGTTATTAGTTTATTAATAAAGATATTTTAAATATGTTTATTAAAATCTTAAGCTATTTTATTTGGACACATAATTTTTTTAAATAAAATTATATTTATATAGTGTTGAGGTAAAATTTTACTATTGTATATCAAGAGAAAAAATGAGAGTTTTACATAGTTCACAATGCCACAGAGTAAATATCCTAACCAAGTCTATACTACCCAGCCATAAAACAAGAATCGGCCTCTAGGTTGTCACAAAGAGTTTGTAATCGAATACTAAAAGTTTACAACTTAGTACAAAATGTAAATACAACTACTAGAAAAGTATGCATCGTCATCTTCTTTGGTGGAATCTGAGGTAGTGAAGCATACTAGGGAAGGCATGAAGAGATTGGCAAGAGGCTCCCTATCCACATTCTATCTTCTCCAGTTGCCCTCCTCCTTAAGCTTCTTGATAAATTGTACCAATGGAATATTGAAGACATTCAAGAAGTTGCTTTTCTCTTTTTCCTTCATACTGGTGTAGCCATAAAACAAGTCTTTCCTGTCCAATAGACCTTTTCCTTCTTATGTAAAAACCACATTTTCATACACATGTTGCAGGTATGTGCAAGATCATGGTGTGCCAAAAAGTGGCAATGTGAAAAAAATAGAGTTTGAAAATGTCTAAAAGCATTTCAAAATCCGCTCTGACTTTTTTCCACCCATCTTGATACCAAAGCTTAAAAAGTAGGCCCCAAGCCTTATCGAGTATCCAATTTGATATCGGATACCCGATATTATCGAATATTCGATAATATCGAGTATCCAATATCAAATTAGATACCCGATAACTATGTTGTTATTTTAAAGAAAACAAAACTCGAGGGTTGTTGTTTCGACAATGTTTTCACGTTTTTAGCTTAGATATCCGATTGTAAAATGTAACACCCCGCTCGGGAACCCAAGAGAAATAAACCTAACATGTTACAATGTTTACTGAACTTTTTTTTTTTTTTGAAGTTTAAACAACATCAAGATAACATTAATGCGGAAGCAATAAGAACATACACAACAACTACACATTTGCAATTACAGATATAGTTTCAATTCCTCAAAGGTTCCTTTACGTTGAGTAACATTTAATAATTATTAATTAATTAGTTTAAGTTTCAAGTACAATGTCTCAAGATCATAAAGGAATAACAGATACATAGTCGCATAAGCAAATGCATAAGTATAAACAATACAATGAAAGTACATCCACTGCACATGTTGCAGGGTATGTGAAAATAGATATTCTACAACAGAATACATGATAACATATATACTTCATCTGAAAAGAAGTCTCTAAGATAAGAAGTAAGAATGATAAAGGTACATCTTCTACAACGAACATCCAACAGCTGGCAATGTGAAGGGGAACCCAAATGGTAAGAAGGCACTACCTCCCGACCGCGTGGTTACCTAGTCAGGCTTCCACTCCCACCGTGCAGGGAAGATAATGAACGATCCACATACGGCTATCAAACCTAAAACATTCCTAGGCAAGGTACCCCTAATAGCCAAAACTACCTCATAGGAAACACATACTACTCAAGAAGATAAAATAATCCAAAAGTAAGAACACTCAATCCAATATCGACACCACATAACCAAACATCATACATGAACCAAGTATAAACCAAATACCAAGGTCATAAGATAAAGTCAACGAAAGATAATCATCTCAAGTCAAAAGTCACATGTCAAAAGTACAACATCCATGAATCACCAATCATCATTAATGAAAGTAAATAACCACATCCAACAATAGATACACCACCATACAATAAGTACACCACCAGAGATACACAAAGTCCACAAGATCTACAGAGGAGACTCAGGCTACATACTAGGGAGTGTCATCACATGGCTGCTTGAGTTACCCTGGACTGATCTCTTAATAGACCTCGGACCCTCAAGCGTTGAGTTACCCTGGACTGGTTACTATGAACCCCGGACCCTCAACATCACACATATGGAAACTAGAAAGCCCTCTCAAGAAGATGAGGCACTCATCTCATTCCCATCCTTAGTCTATACAAGCACTCAAGGCATGGGTAAATCAAAAATCTCTAACTTATCTTTTTAGTGTGTTTTCCCCCCCATAAATTTTAATTACTAGATTATCACTTATTACATAACTTGCATTAGATTACCCTGGTACTGACCACTTTGGGTCCCGGACCCCTATGCAAGCCACTCCCAAGTCACGTACCTAGACAACCTCTCCTAAGCACATAAAAACATAGTTGTGTCCCATACCACAACACCCATAAAGATCAAACTTGGTTCCTTAACAAGCAACTTGATAACAAGATGGATCAAACTAAATCCAAATATACATAAATGCTCACAAAACAAATCTCATAAGTATAAACTCCAATTTGAATCACAAGAATCATCATAACATCTAGCCACATAATAGTATCCAAGAAATCTCACAAAACCTCTGGTGTACATCCTAGACTAGTCGACATCTAAACAACACCAAAATCCAAAAAGAAATATAGACAGTACATAGAAAACATCATAGTCTCACAGTTGGATTTGATTGATAATATATTGTTGAATTAATGTAAGGCTTCAATTTTCGTTTTTTTTTTTTTTTTTTTTTTTTTTTAATTAATTAATTTTTTTAAATTTTTTTTTTTTTTTAATTTTAAAATTATTATTATTTTTTTTTTTTAAATTAATTTTTTTTTTTAAATTAATTAATTTATTTTATTTTATTTTATTATTATTATTATTATTATTATTATTATTATTTTTTAATTATTATTATTATGATTATTATTATTATTATTATTATTTTTTAACTAAGTCAAATTTCAATACTTTTGTTTATTAGAAGAACAATCCTTCTAATAAATTTAGATAAATTATTATATATGAAAATTTTAAGAATTGTATTATAATTCTATATTCTTTATTTTATAATATTTTTCTCAACGAACTTCATAACAATATTATTTTAATATATACATATTTTAATAACATTTACGATATTAAACTGATAGGAAAAATAAATTGAACCCTTCGAATTTTCAATCTTAAGATTTTCATTTCCAAAAACAAACCCCTTCCAAATTTAAATTTCTTAATTCCATTTTAATTCAAAACCCAAATTTCAATTTAATACTAAATTTCTTTCAGAAGTAAAACAAGGTTTTCTAAATAGTTTTTCAATCCCGATTTCTAGAAGAAATCAAATCGCAAAAGATTCAGAAGAAAGGTAGCAAGATTCATTCAATAAAATTTGAGAAAGCAATTTCCAACAAGCACGAAGAAGACAAAGATCTGAAAGTGTTTCTACAATGGTTCACAAACCCTACCTTGATCTGATGCTAACAATCTGGTGAAACCCTTGCTAATTCGAACCCTTCCAAGCTTCCAAAGATTTCTTTGCTCCCCTTTCCAAAAGTGTGTTCTCTAAAAACCTGTGTGTGCAATAATGACCCAAAAACCCTCTAATATAGAATCTAATTACCTTTTAGGGCTTCTGTCCCCACAACTCTAAAATAATAATTACTTTATTTAATTAATTCATTCATGCACAATTAATTTCTCTTTTAATTAAAATTATTATTTTATTATTCCTTTCATGCACATTAAGTGAATTGTTAAATTACTTTATTTAACTTTCCACTTTACTTTAATAAATTTATAACTTTTTAAATCTCATGTGCACATTATTAAAATATCTTTATTCAAGTTCACATTTTTTATTTTTTTAAATTAATTTTATTTTTAACTCATGCATAATTCATGCGAACTATAATCTTTATGATAATTAAATATCTTTTTACTTTTAATTTCATTTTTTAGAAACTTAATTGATAAAATATTTATTAACTTAAATAACAATAATATTTAGCATTTATTTAAAAATGCACTCTAAATATATTATTATTAAATTAAATAAATATAATCACGTTCTAAATTTAAACTTTAACTTTTATCTCCAATATTTAATTCTCTCTTATTTAATTAATTCATTCATGCACAATTAATTTTCTTTTTAATTAAGACATTCTTTTATTAATCCTTCATGCACTTTAAGTGAATTGTTAAATTACTTTATTTAACTTTCCACTTTGACTTTTTTTTTAAAGTTAATTTATAATTTTAATCTCATGCGTACTTTATTAAAATACCTTTATTCAAGTTCACATGTTTTTATCTTTTAAATTAATCTCTTATATTTAAAACTCATTCATGCGAACTTAAATCTTTTCCATAAATTAATATCTTTTTTTTTTTTCCTTTTTAATATATTTTTGAACGTTTTAATTTGATAAATATTTATTAACTTAAATAACAATAATATTTAGCATTTATTTAAAAATGAACTCTAAATATATATTATTATTAAATTAAATAAATATTATCATGTTCTAAATTTAATCTTAAAACTTTTATCTTCAATTTAATTCTTTATATTTAATTAATTTCTCAATTAATTAAATATTCATAATATCATAATAATTTTTCATTAAATTAAATTATTAATTAATAGAAAATACATCAAACACTCACAAAACAACATACACACAAAAATACTCACGGGTTTTAAAAAGGGTAGACAGTCTGTTACGAGTCCTCCTTGCAAGACAAGTATTATAGGCTTATGGCTAGGATTGGACCTGATCATTATCTTCCCATTCTCACCATTTGAGTATTTGTAATAGGGCGCGCTCATCCTGGCAATTCAGGGAAGTCGATGCCCGGTACCTACATCCTGCATAAAAGACGAGCATGTACATGTATATAATATATCTAAACTAAACAGACAATGGCGGGGAGTGGTTCATCGTGTAGATCCCGACTAGCAGGTGACTACGACTCCCTCCCTTAACCACATCAAACACGTCAGACAGAAAGATAAAATAAACACACACACCATACACATGCAAGTATGGGGTAAGTATCATAAAAATCACAAGTCTAACATCAAATGCGTACATATAATAATGCATCTTTATTAATACAACATAATCATCACTAAAGACATCATGTTAACATTGTTACAAAAGAAACCACATTTACTAACTAGGATCATCAAAATACCATTAACAACACATGAATGAAATCAACTAAGCAATAATAACCGATGCATTTGTAATTCAAGACATGAAATAATATCATAATATTGTAAATCCAATATCTCTAAACTAATCAATGCATAAAATTAGCTTAAAAGAATTTGACAATGATAATAGAATGTGAACTAGGGGCAGGCACTACATAAAACGGATATGGGATAAGGTAAGTGACTTTAGGTTTTTTTTTAATGTTTTCAATCAATTTTATTATAAATTTATTAAATTTTATTATAAATTTGTTAGTTTTAATTGAATTTGTTAAAATTTAGGTTTTTTAAAAATAAATTATGTTTTGCGAATTAGTAGGTATGGCTGACCAAAATGATGATACTGAGGCAAGGAATACTATTCCTCGTAACCCCCCACCAAACAATCCATTGCCCCCTCAAAATCGTCCATCAAATGATCCTTTACCCCCTCAAAACCCTCCTTGAATCGAGGATTTGATATTTGAAAATCTCACTGAATTGAGGGCTTTGCGAACAACATATAATATTGTACCTGCATTGGGTCCTATGTTATCCACATTA
Source organism: Cupressus sempervirens (assembly GCA_028749045.1). Taxonomy (NCBI): domain Eukaryota; kingdom Viridiplantae; phylum Streptophyta; class Pinopsida; order Cupressales; family Cupressaceae; genus Cupressus; species Cupressus sempervirens. The sequence continues at coordinate 251,330,838 of CM053785.1, read as the reverse complement.
AACACTATAGTGGATAACATTGAAACACTTACCGTAAAACAAAATGTCGTTCTTCGTTGGTGTGACGAAATGCATCAGATGTTTGATGATGGGTTGGACTATGATGAGGTTGTGGCCCTCAATATAAGTAAAGATGATTTGGTTGCCATTTTTGTGAACCCAAAAATTGGTTTACCAATCGACCACAAAAAGCTCAAACTATCGATTAAATGGTGCACAAATGACACCATACGTGCAAACTTTTGATATTGTTGGTGGATGGTTTTTGACATCCCTCCACATAGCAATTTAGAGGTACCATTTTATTTCCTTAGAAAATTGTATGCAAAATTTGTGTTGGGCCTCAAGGTGAACTATTGGAACATGAAGCCCAACATGGGTGTAGGATTAGGAGCTCCTCAGGATAGACCCTCTTCCTAGTGGAAGAAAGTTGGCACTTTTGTCCCTCGTATTGATGTCTCCCCCCCTCCTCTAGTGTAGCATCATAATATCATTACAGAGGCTAGCTCTCAGACTATTAGAGCCATCCATAGATTGAGTAGCCTATTGATATCCCAGGCTAGGTCAGTACTGCCTCCCCGTGTTGATGATGATGGCATGAGTTCGTCATCGACAAGCTCATCACATGTTTGTGTGCTTCATACTTGCATAATGTGCAAGAATATTTGTTTGGGTCCCATACGTGATCATTTTGAGTATTAGTTTGTATTTCACGAGGATGCACCAGATGCACGTGTAGAGGCTATAGATCCTAATGCGAGAGAGGAGGGGCATGCAAAGGCATAGACTCCTTCTGTGTTGGTACGTGTATACTTTTTTTGTTATGACATATGCAATTTAAAGTTAATCTTTATAATAGAGTAATTTTAATTTTTAGGCCATATTGACTTATACATGTATGTGATCTTCATTCATGTTTAGTTGATGACTAAGGAGGAGTTGAGACAAGTTGATGATGCCACGCTCTCAGCTATTTCATTTGGCCTTGAGACATCTATGGTACATTATGTTGTGTTCTCATTGTTTTTTCTATTTGATATTGTAGCATATATGGTTTCTAATCTTTCTTTATCTTGCAGGTACCACATGTCCCTGGGGGACAAAGTGCGGGGGATGAACCAGGACCCATTGACAAAGGAAAGGCAATTAGGTGCTTTCTATTTGATTAAATATCGATGCATTATTGTAAAATGTTTGTGGTAATGAAATTTAATTACATTGTTTATTGTATCGGGCGTGCTACTGGCAATTAGCCCATGCAGATTCCACATTGTAGACACTTAGGCATCTCCATTCACACTGAAAGCCCCATTGTATGTATAAGTATCATTTTTTTTTTTTTTTTCCTTATTTTCATAAATAAATTCAAAATTGATTTCTGTGATATTAACAACTAGTATTTTGTATCTCATAGGAAACTCCTAGTGCACAAGAGGTTGGATGAGAGAATTTTGTATCTTTGATGATGCAGCCACTATATCCTGAGGAGGAGCCTACACTAGTAAGTTGTAGTTTGAATTCTTGATTATATGTTATAAATTTAGCATGCTATGAGTTATAATGTTATAGTTTAAGTTGTAGATTCATTTGACAAACATATTTGAACATACATAGGCCACAATCAGTGAGGTATAAGCATTGTTGAGGGCATACAAGAGGACTCCTGACCAACGCAGGAGGTCGATGAGAGAGGTATTTATGATGAAAGTTTAATAGTATAAATCTTCATTAAAAAAAGATCATTATGCATTTGAGTAATTCAATGTTAGATACAAAGAATCATATAAATTTAGTAGTCTAACTTTGGGTTTTCCTTTTTTGTTTATGTAGGAGGCATTTGATCCACCTAGTCTAGTGAAGAGGTTGTATTTTGATCATCCACCAGCAGCCTAGGATAGTATAGTTGTCATAGGATGCTTCATGAGACATTTTGAGATGGCATATTCCATATTGTTTATAGAAACATTGATATTATACACATTTCGATGGCATGATCAGCCACATTTTGTATATGGATCTATGTATTTTGATATATATTTGTGTAATTTGTCTATGGATACATGTATTTTGATATATATTTTTGTCATTTATGTGCACAATGATATACATATTAATTTAGTATCTAGTATTGTTCAATTTATCATGGATCATGTGTATTGTTCATGTTTATGAAATATCATTAATTTTAATCATGTTTGTTATATTCAATTCAAATGCAATAATTTGTGAATAACATTTTAAAAACCTTTATTATCAAATTTGGATGCAATGCTTAATTTGAAGTGTTATCATGACATAAACACACTTGTTAACCTCAGAACACAAGGTTCACATAACCCCAAATTTGATTTTAAACTCCACCTTCAACCTTGAAACTAACTCTTGGCTTCAAATCTAATCTCAACACACTTAAGGACTCCACTCCTCAACCATGGATTCTATTCCCAACCATGAACTCATTCCTAGACTCATAATCTTTGATAACTAGCCCTTCACTTTGTTACTATCCTCATACTACAACTTTTTAATTTCAACATAACCTCAAAATATCCCAACTTAAGAGACTTGATTGGATCAAACCTTTTTAAGTTGGTTCCCCAATACCATATCCATATGAATAACATCTATACATTTCTCACATTGATCCAATTACCCATACTGATCCACTTAACAAAACTTAGGAACCAAATGATCCAAAACATACCTTCTTGTTGTCCTTTGTATAGACCCAAACACAATCATTCATAACTTTTGAACCATACTTCATTTCCTCAATCCAACCATCGAGTAATATTCTATCATTGTGTAAATTGGCTTCATTAATGTATTCTATCATTTCACACCTTATCTAGGTGTTTCCAACCTTCTATGGTTGTGCTTAAACCCCTAACTAACTCTTTGCACTCATTTTTACTTTGCAAGAAAAAGTTGCAAAAGTTGCAGAAGTTACAAAATTGCAATTTTGCAACTTTTACAATTTTGAGCAATTTTTACTATAACTTTAAATTCTTAATTAGACGAGTTCACCAAACTTGGTAAGGGGTTATTGATAGCCTTCATAAGCTTCGAGTTATGACCCTCAGAAGATTGACCTCGATATGCACTTAGAGCACCTTGGAGACTCCTCGGTATGGGGTGGTTGCAAACGATGAAGGCTCTCTGCAGTCAAAACAAGGGTGTCACTAGGGTTTACCTGCCTATCTGGAGCTAATGGCACTGACGATTCAATGCCAAGATCAGCAGTTTCAAAGTTATGTTGTGGTGCACCTATGAACTAAGGCACACTACGAGTTTTGACATCAAGCGAGATCGTTGTGCCAAATCCAAATGGAATGTGATCTCTCAAAAATGAGATACGTTATGTTAGGCCTTGACATGACCGTCCTATAGCATTCAATGTTTCATTGATAGCCTGCACAAGCTCTGAGTTACAACCCTCGAAAGATCGACCTTGAAACACACTTAGAGCACCTTGGATACTCTTCGATACGAGGTGGTCGTGGATGACGAAGGCTCTCTATAGGTAGAACAAGGGTGTCACTAGGGTTAGTATTAAAAGAAAAAACATTATTTTTTACCTCTCTCAAGTTTTTGGCATTTGGCACGATGCAAGTTTGGTGTTAGTATGTATTAAAATCATCATCATCATTTTTTAGGTCCCACCACATAAATTACATTAAGTAAAATCATCTTTGTTTCATACATTAAATCAACAAGTTTACATTTACAATATATCAAGTGTTTCATCATTATTACATCAATACACAACTACCAAAAATTGTAGTGTCAAAAATAGAATAGATTTTTCTTCATTATGCTCCTTATTTAGCTTCTTATCTTCATGCATGGCTACTCTTCATTCTGCTCCTTATTTCTTCCTTCACATCATCGGATAGCTTCTTATCAAAACATGGAAGTCTCCCACCAAAAGCCCATGTTTCATTTTGAAGAGGATCATCAATTCCCTCTCATCTACTAAGTGCTCTTCTCAAATTAGTATGATTTAAGTTCAAATAAATACAAATTTGTCTCATATATCTACCCTTTCTCAAATGATGACTTACCAAAGAGGTTGTAATAACCCTTCGAGAAACTCTCTTATCCTTCTCCCTGCTATTTTTCCCAATGCTATTGAGAGCACTGAAAAGATTCTTCACAATAATGGCATTTCTTTCCAATTTTTTATTGACACGAATCTTCAATTTGGAAACCATAGGTCTCATATTTTGCATCTTTAATAAGTGCATAAAAGGCTAGCATTGCTCCACCACTATCTTGTTGCTGAAAAATATCTTACATAGTCTTGAAGCCCATAACCGAATGGTTCTTTCTAATTTTTTCCCTTCCAAATTGGTAATAATCATTTCATCAATTTCAATTATCCATTTTGGCATTCTAGAACCTTCATGTCAATTATAATTAGGAGATATGTAAGGTTCATGTGCATTGTCATGTTCGGCATGGTCACTCATGCAATTTACATTATGACCTGATAGCATTTCATCCTCAAAATTTTCATTCTCTAAATTTTCAATCTTGACATTATCATTATCAATTGGTACATTTTTATTCCCCAACTACACATATTCATTATTTGACTCTATGATTTCACCTTCGACCAATACATCATCAACTTGACTCACATTTAACATACCTTGTATTTTTCTTTGGTGATTTACCTTGTCCCTTTCCCTATATGTCACAATGTCTTCATTGGATACCTTCCTTTTGTGTTTAGCCTTTTAACGACTACTACTCCCCATTCCGATGACAATATCAGACATTTAATGATATATCATCCAACCTTTTTTGATTGTTTGGGCCCCAAAAAGTCAGTTTTCCCAAAATTCATGAAAATGGCCCACAAAAAGTGATGTTGTTGCATCTGCAATGACAGGGAATATGTTGGGAAAATTATGCTAGTTTAATCAGGTATCCTATCTAAGATCGAATACTCGGTAATAAATAGGATATCTGATTTCAGATCGGATATCCGATATTAACGCCCAAATTTTGGAGGGAATTATGGGAAACGTATGATGATTACTTTATATAAGATTATTATTATGTATGATTAATATATATATATATAGGATTATTATAATATATGATTTATTTACGATTATTATTATATATGATTATTATATTATATTATTATTATTATTATGTATAATATATTAATATATATATATATATATATAATTATAATATTATATTATTTTAATTTTTACTATAATTATTAAATATATTATAGACAACATGTATTATTATTGTATATAAGAAGAACCAATCTACCACTCTGCAACCTGTTACCACTCATTTTCAAAATTTGAATTTGTTCATGGTGGGCCCTAGGCCTCCAGATCCTCCACCTTGCCCTGATTTGCAAATGGTGCTAGCATTGTACAGGGATTTGGAGGACACGACAAATGGAGGTCGGGCCATGGGTGTGGAAGGGAAAACTTTTACCAACACTATTGTCTTGGGTAATGGAGGACCTACTGGTTGTCCACTGGAAAGTGGTTTGAAGTTGATAGATGGGACCTTGAGAGGTTGGAAGAATGCACTAGTGGGTTCTACAGTGGCTAATGTTTCAATGAAGGATCCTAAGATTCCTCATGGCATAGATGGGCTAGTGATCTCCCTCCTCGATACATTGGTGGATAACATTACCTCTGGCCCTAAACTTTGTGTTGTGGGTAGATTTGTTGCCTTCAGACCCACAATTGAGATGGTTCATAAGTGGGTGAGTCAAAAATGGAAAATTAAGGGTAGTGTGGGTGTTTCTGCAATGCCAAGTGGCCTCTTCTATTTTAAATTCATGTTAGAGGAGGATATCAATCTCATACTCTTGGGAACCTAGTATTATGGAAAGCATTGTCTGGCCTTAACAAGGTGGCACCTGGGCTTTGATGCTAGTGTAGAGCTGAATAAGCTAGCTCCAGTCTGGGTAAGGTTACCTGGACTACTCCTTAAATTTTGGGATGAGAAGATCCTAAGGTGGGTGGGAAATTCTTTTGGCCACTTTGTTACTGTGGACAAAGTGACTATGCAAAAATCATGACTAGTATACACTAGATTTTGTGTGAATGTGGCATTGAATCAGGCCCTCCCAACTGTGGTCACACTCAAAACCAAATGGGAAGAGAAAGTTTGTCCCATTGAATATGAGAATGTGAACCTATTATGTTAGACGTGTGGTCAATTTGGACAACTTATAGTCGACTGTAAGGCCCAAGTGCAGAAGGATAAACAAAATGAAGGTTCCCCAAGAATTGTAATGGAGGTCGTGGGGAACCCTCAGAAACCCCAAGATTGGAGAAGGAGATTGTTGATGCACAAAATATGGAGGAGAACCTAGTGCAGACCACCCCAGGTAGAGGACCAAGGGGGAATTCTATACCCAGGGAGGGGGAAGCTTTTGAGGATAAGAAGAAAATGGAGGAATATCCCTTTAGATGTGAATCAGAGGAACTATTGAGTTCACCCTTGGGGGAACTTAAGGAATGAGGAATGATGGAGAAAGGCGAAATAGCAGTTCACCATCCTCTTCCTAGCTCAACATTAAAACAGGGGGGAGAGGGCCTTCAAGAACTAATGGCTACAAAATGTGCTACCCAGGAGAGGATATGCACCCCCATAAGGATGATAAAAGCCTCTCTAGCGAAGATAGTAGCTAAAGTAATTGCAAGTATTGAAAAGGCTAAAAAGGAACTAAGTATCACTTCACCACAAGAAGGGGATATTGGGGAGTGGGAGGTTCAGAAAAGGAAGAGAAGGCGGGGGGGGACCAGATGTAAGGGCATGTGGGATAGTTGGAAGACTAACTAACAGAGCAACCAAGACTAAAAAAGTAGCAAGGTATGTGGCCAGTGGTAAGCAACTTACATTGGAGATTATAACTAGAGGTAAGAAATGAAATTCTTCTCTTGGAATCTAAGGGGGTTAAATAATCCCCATAATCAATATGCTCTAAAATAGTGCATATTTCAGGAAAAGGTAGATCACGTGTTAATACAAGAAACTAAAATGTCTAGTGCTAATTTTGATAGAATTGCTAGTCATGTTTGGCCGGGAGTGGCTTACATGCATATGGATGCTGACAGAGCCTCAGGTGGCATTTCTACCTTGTGGAACCCATACTCTATGACAGGGGTTGAAGTATGGAAGAATAGAAATTTCATAATAACAGAATTCCAAACTAGTACTCAACATTGGGGGGTTATTAATATCTATGGTTCTAATAGTAAGGTATGGAGAAAGGAAACGTATGAAAAGTTGGTAAGGATGCTACAAACTATGAAAGATTATCAATTAATGTGTATGGGAGATTTTAATACCCCCCTTTATCACTTAGAGAAATTAGGAGGAAACAGGGACTACCTTGAAAGTTTGTAGGATCTTAATGAGTTTATGAGTAGAATGGATTTTATTGATGTGGAATTGAGAGGGAACCCATTTACTTGGACCAATAATAGAAAAGGGAGTGATCTTATCCAGGTTAGGTTGGATAGGCTGATGGTAATAGGGATCTAGAATCAATTAGGCAATTCCCTTCTGGAGAACCTTACTAGAATTGCTTCAGATCATTCCCCTTTAATCTTTCTATGGGATGATGGTTTAAAAGGTGGATCAAAACCTTTGAGGTATGAAATAATGTGGCAATCTCACCCATAATTCAAAGATAGAATCCAAAAATGGTGGAATATAAGGTTAGATGGCACTGCTATGTATAGACTGACCCAAAAGCTTCATAATATAAGGAGAAACATTAAGGGCTGGGCTAAGAGTTCCTTTGGAGACTTGTTCAAAATCAAAGGAGAAGTGGAGGAAAAACTTAAAAAGCTCCAAAGGGAGTTTGCTAAAGGAAAAAAACCTAGAAATTGCAACCCAAGAAGAAGAGGAATATAGAAAAAAATGGAAGGATATTATTTTGACGGAGGAAATTTTTTGGAAACAAAGAGCAAGGGTCCAATGGTTAACTAAGGGAGACAAAAAAACTACTTTTTTTCCCTAGGTCTACCTCTAATCATAAAAGAAGAAACACAATTAGTAGGCTAGAAGGAGAGGGGGGAAGGGTTTATAAGGACCAGGACGAGATGGGAAGACAAGCAGTGGAATATTTTAGCAAGGCTTACATTAAAGATAATAATGCAAGAAATCAGGTGATCAGAAGAAGTTTGATTAATATGATCCCATAGGTGCTAGGTGTTGTGGAAAAAAACCACATTCTAGGAAACATCAGGGAGGAGGAAGTGAAATGTGATGTGTTCTTTATGAAAGCTTAGAAGGCCCCAAGACTGGATGGTTTCCCTCCAGCTTTTTTCCAGCACTTCTGGGAGGGTGTAAAAAGTGAACTAATTTGGGCTACCAGAGACTTCTTTAAAATAGGGAAGATGCTAAGAAGGATAAGACTTTTATTGCTTTAGTTCCTAAAACTCTGACACCCATAAGCCTTCTAGATTTTAGGCCTATAAGCCTATGCAATACAGTGTATAAGATCTTTGCCAAAGTTCTGGTCAACAGGATAAAGTCGTTCCTAGAAAAAATAATTGGTTGCCCATAGAAGGGATTTGTTCCGGGAAGACATTCTAGATGTAGTGATAACCACCCACGAGATCATTCATTCAATGGAAAAAAATAAAAGACCTGGAATGGCCTTCAAGCTGGATATCTCCAAGGCTTATGATAAGGTGAAGTGGGACTTTCTCTTTGATGTGCTCGAAAGAGTGGAGTTTAAGGATAAAGTTATAAATCTAATTAAGATGATGGTAGGCACAATTTAGTATTCTATTCTTCTAAATGGCTCCCCTTGGGCCAATTTTGGAGTAGAGAAAGGACTAAGATAGGGTGACCCACTATCTCCCTACCTATTTATTATGGTTGTTGAGGTCTTGGGGAGGTCATTCTCTCAATTGGTTAATATAGGATGTGTTAAAGGGATTAAACCTACTACCACTGTTGATACTAAAGTGCTGCAACAATTTGTAGATGATACATTCCTTTTTGGAGAATCCTCTGTTATGGAAGTGGAAGCGTGGAAGACTATTCTCCATAATTATGCAGAAATTTTAGGCCAATAAGTCAATTACTATAAAAGAAAGATCTATTTCTTTAATATTGATGCTTCATTACAAAGGAAGGTAAGGAACATTTTAGGTTGTTAGTCTTCCAACCTCTCGGATACTTATCTTGGCCTACCATTAACCACTAAGGAGGTGACTAATGACTTCTAGAATACTATAGTGGAAAGAATTCAAAAGAAGATGGCAAGATGGAAAGGGAAAATTCTAAGCAATGTTGGTAAATTACAATTGCTCTTGATGGCTCTTCAGGGCATTCCAATTTACTTTATGTCCCTTTTTAAAATTAACCAGAATATGGTAGATAGAAATGAGAGAATACAAAGGAATTTCCTCTGGTCAGGAATAGAGGAGAATAACAAATTGAGCCTAGTCAACTAGAAAGAGGTGTGTAAACCAAAGGAGAAAGGGGGGTTGGGAGTAAGAAGACTTCATGACCTGAATAAGGCCCTCCTTATGAAGATTGGTTGAAGACTGGGAGAAGATAATACTGACTGGGATAATATTATGAAAGCTAAATATTTTTCAAATGCCCTATTCACTTGGAATCTCTTTAATAATGATCTCCCAGGAGGTTCCAAAATCTGGATGAATATTGTTAAGAGCATAAGCTTTTTGAGGGAAGGGACAAGGTGGATAGTGGGGAATAGGCATAGTATTAGATTCTAGGAGGATAATTGGATTGGGGGGGGGGGGGGGGGGTGAACTTCTAGTTTACAACAAATTTAAAAGACTAATGGAGTTACTAAAGGAAGACATGGGAAGGAAGGTGGAGAACTATATTGACCAGGGGAGGAAGTGGAAGAAACTATATAAAGACACTTACTCCCAAGAGGATATGCAGCCTCTTAAGGAGTTGGAAGAGTTGTTAGGAGCACAAAGATCCCCAATTCTAATCCAAGAGGATACTAGGGTTTGGGATTTAACTTCTAGTGGTAATTTTACAGTCAAATTAGCTTACAAACACCTCTTTAGTAAGGACTTCTGCCCCCCACTATGAAGTAAATTTTGGATTAGTAATTTTCTCCCTAAAAATATTTTTTGCTAGTGGATTGTTCAACATGGTAAAATTTTAACTCTAGACAATCTGAAAAGAAGGGGTTTTTTTTATCACAAACCGATGCTCTCTCTGAAAAGAAAAGGAGGAGAGTATCTCTCACTTGTTCCTTGAATGTCAGTACACCTTAAAGATTTGGGCTATGGTGTGGGAGAAATTTGGTCTTAGTTGGGTTTCTGAAGGACAACTTATGTCAATTTGTGGAGAACTAGAGTTGTCCCTTCTATCACCCAAAATTGGTTTTTCTATGGAGAATTGTTCCACCATATATTTGCTAGCATATATGGAAAGAAAGAAACAACAGAATATTTTAGGAGGAGGAAAAACCTGTGGACGTGGTTATGGAAATCATCGAGAAATTGCTAAAGGAAAATATAAGGGTTGCCAAATGTAAGATAATGAAGGAAGAACCAGGTAGGCAAGAAGGTCAAATTGCAGAAAAATGGGGTATTCAAGAGGATTTTTATCTTTTTGATAACTCAAAAGTGTTAAAGGGATCGAAAATGATATGGAAACCACCAACCCTAACACAATTTAAGCTAAATTTTGATGAAGCCGCTAAAGGAGGTATAAGAGCGACAGGTGGAGTGCTGAGAAAGAGGAATGGTGATGCACTGTTAGTCTATTCTAGGAAGGTAAGGGATGGAATTAATAATTTGGTTGAAGCAATGGCTCTATTTTGGGGTCTTCAGCTGATCAATGAAATGCAAGTTAAGGAAATAACCATAAAAGGGGACTCGAAATTAATTATTGATATGGTAAATGGAGTTTCCCATGGAATATTTAGACTATCATCATGGACATTAGGCATATTTTAGATGGCATGGTGAATGTCCACCTACAACACATCTACAAGGAAGGAAATAAGGTGGTCGATGTTGTTGCTACCATGGGGTTTGAACTAACGGTAGTCACCTGTTGGAGAAACATGGAAAATATAAATGAGGATATTAAGTCCTTGATACACAAGGAAAGAGGGGGGAGTATTAATTAATTATGGCTATGAAAATAAAGGTTGGGGCCAAATTTGGCAATTTCTTCCATAGAAAGTCAAAATTCGCTAAATTCAATAAAAGTTTTAGGGAAAAGAGGAGAAGATGTGGCTATACAAATTGCAGAATGAATGAATGCAAATTAAGGAGTATGTCTTTTTGCCATTATGGTAACATAGTGTAGAATTTAAATTACTTCCCCTTTGAAAGTACAAATAATATCATTAGTTAGGCTGTCAGAGATTTTAGGGATGTAAAAATTATGATGTTTAATATGCAAAAATCCCATAATGAATTTGTATGGGTTTTTGAAGTGTCTCAAAAATGGGCTTGTAAAATTATTTCACTCATTGCAGAGAGGCTTAGGGCCAATATTATTCATAGTGATATTGAAGACAATGAGGTTTAGATGCACATCACTAAGGTGGGGGAATCAAAAAAAGGTGGGGAAGGAATAGGTGGAGATTTGAATAGGCTGGAGCCCACAAAAATGGAAAATTTCAAAGATAGGATGGCTACCTAGTTGTTGTTAAAGGAAGGGGGACTTCTACCTTACATGTAGGTGATGGTGGGGTATGATGAGAATTGTGTTCTCTAGTTCATTAATGAGTGGAACGATCACAAGGTAACCATAAATGGCATCACATTTAAAGTAAATGAGGAAGTACTTGCAATGGCCACTAGGCTGTCTATGAGGGAGGAAAAATTGAGGAAGGTCACGAAAATGGATGATGAGGTCAGTATGAGCAATTTTTTTGTTGATGATGAAGAACCAGTGTGCTACAGAGGAGGATTTAAGAGGGATAAGCTACCAGCCTCGTGGGATGATGTCTGCCTGGTACTCATGAAATACCTTACGCTGGAGGGTAGGTTTGGAGTTTACTACTACTACTACCACTTTCCCCTCTTGAATCATTTTAGAAATAGGGATTTTATTTCTATCCCATTTTTTCTATTACATTGTCTAGAGGATATAGTTAGTGATGTTAGGGAGAATAAGAACAAGGGGCATAATTTCACCATTATTCACCAAGGCTAGATCTTTCACCTATACCAATTCCATCTTTCCCTTTTCCCTCCTAGGGTGGTGGTGGTTAAAAACCAATGTCACCGTCAGAATTCCCCTTCGAGTACCAAAACTGGTACTAGAATTCATATCCCGCACCCTTCTCCTAGTCATGAAAATAAGAATATGAAGAAACCTAAAGTGGTTATTAAACAAAAGGGTAGTAGAAAGATTAAAGTTGAAAAACTAGTGGAGGTGGAAGAGGAGGACTCAGAGGAAGAGGGAGGGGAAAGGGTAGGAGAATATCATGAAGACTTGCCAAATCCCAAGCAAGGTACAAGAAAAATTTTAATAGATTTAGGGTTGAAGAGGTGGAGGAGGGGAGCTCTGAGAATAATGATAGGGAGAGGGAGGAGGAGAATAACTCTGACTCCAAGAGAGAAAAAGGGAAAGAGGATATAGAAAAGAGTAAGAATTCTATTGATAATGCCTAGATGTATGCTAGAAATACCCAAGTGTCAGCTAGAAATGCCATCAGTACGAAGACTACCCATGTTTTGGCCAGCTTTACCCTGCAACCCATTACTTTCTATGAAGATAGTAGCAAAGTGGATACCCCCCCCCCCCCCCCCCCCCCCCCCATTAGCATTTCTTCCCTAGTCAAAGAAAAATCCAAGGTTTTTAACTAACCCAAAGGTTTTGCAGGATGATAAGCAGGTAGAAAAAGCTAAAGAGGAAGCTAAAAAGGTAGAAACTAAAAACAAGGAAAAGGTCAAGGAGCAAAAGGAGGTGATTGCCCAACTAGATCAAAGGGTTAAAACCTTAGAGGAAGGGTACTACACCTTCTCTAAATTTACCCTAAAGGTCACTCATGCTACAACTACCACCCTCCAATTGTTGGCATAGGAGAAAGAGGAAACATGGATGGACATGGAGGATCATAAGCTCCTCTATAAGCTTCTTGTTGATTATTGGGCTTGGGTTTTACTGGTGGGGAAGGGAAAGGATAAAATTGAGAAATAAGTTAGTAGTTTTAAGGGATCATTGGATCCTAGTTATTTTATGTTATCTTGTTGTTACTTGGGTTGCTGGTATCTAGTTGTTACTCAGACTTGCGTTGGCCTAGTTGTGCCAACAGTTTTATATTATGAACTACAGTCGTATGGTTAGCATTAAAGAATTCTACAATAGATTAGATGGTTTTGTTCATAGTAGTATGCATTTGGGTAGAAATATAGTGGTTTAGTTGCTACTTATTTTGTTTTTGTTTCAGTAATGTTGTTTACTGGCTTTTGCTGGTGATGTGCTAGTTACTAGCCCTACCCCCTTATTTTCGGTTGCTTTTTATTTCAAAAATATATATTATTATTGTTATTATTATTATTATTATTATTATGACCTATGATCCATTTGGTTGGTTCCAATGCATTGAGAGGGGTCATAGGTTAACCTATGACCCCTATTGATGCATTTCATGACAATGTATCTCCCTAGGAGCCCTAGGAGCCCTAGGGATGCATTTGATTGGTTCCAATGACACCGTATCTCCCTAGGGGCCCTAGGACTACTAGGGATGCATTTTCTTGGTTCCAATGCGTCAAGAGGGATCATAGGTTAACCTATGACCCCTAACGACACATCTCATAACAACATATGTCCCTAGGGCCACTAGGGATGCATTTGGTTCATTCCAATGCATTGAGAGGGGTCATAGGTTAACCTATTACCCCTATCGATGCATTTCATGACAACATATGTCCCTAGGGCCCCTAGGGACACATTTGGTTGGTTCCAATGCATTAAAAGGGGTCATAGGTTAACCTATGATCCCTCTTGATGCATTTCATGACAACATATGTCCCTAGGGGCCCTAGGACCCCTAGGGATGCATTTGGTTGGTTCGAATGCATCAAGACGGGTCATACATTAACCTATAACCCCTCTCGATGCATTTCATGACAACATATATCCCTAGGGGGCCCTAGGACCCCTAGGGACATATTTGGTTGGTTCTAATGCATTGAGAGGGGTCATAGGTTAACCTATGACCCCTCTCAATGCATTTGATGACAACGTATGTCCCTAGGGGTCCTACGACCCCTAGGGACACATTTGGTTGGTTCTAATGTGTCAAGAGGGGTCATAGGTTCTCTTGATGCATTTCATGACAACATATATCCCTAGGGGCCCTAGGACCCCTAGGGACGTATTTGGTTGGTTCTAATGCATCGAGAGGGGTCATAGGTTAACATATGACCCCTCTCGATGTATTTTATGACACTAACCTATGACCCCTATCAACGCATTTCATGACAACATATGTCCCTAGTGGTCCTAGGGCCCCTAGGGATGCATTTGGTTGGTTCCAATGCGTCAAGAGGGGTCATAGGATAACCTATGATCCCTATCAATGCATTTCATGACAACATGTCCCTAGGGGCCCTAGGGCCCCTAGGGATGCATTTGGTTCGTTCCAATGTGTCGAGAGGGGTCATAGGTTAACCTATGACCCTCTCAACACATTTCATGACAACATATGTCCCTAGGGGCCCTAGGATCCTAGGGATGCATTTGGTTGCTTCCAATGCATTAAGAGGGGTCATAGGTTAACTTATGACCCCTCTCGATGCATTTCATGACAATGTATGTCCCTAGGGGGCCTAGGGCCCCTAGGGACGCATTTGGTTGGTTCCAATGTGTCGAGAGGGGTCATAGGTGTTGACCCCTCTCGATGCATTTCATGACAACATATGTCCCTAGGGGCCCTAGGACCCCTAGGGACGCATTTGGTTGGTTCGAATGCATCGAGAGGGGTCATAGGTCAACCTGACCCCTATCGATGCATTTCATGACAACATATGTCCCTAGGGCCCCTAGGGATGCATTTGGTTCATTCTAATGCATCGAGAGGGGTCATAGGTTAATCTATGACCCCTCTCAACGCATTTCATAACAACATATGTCCTTAGGGGCCGTAGGACCCCCAGGGACCCATTTCGTTGGTTCCAATGCATCGAGAGGTGTCATAGCTTAACCTATGACCCCTCTCGATGCATTTCATGACATCATATGCCCCTAGGGGCTCTAAAACCCCTAGGGAACCATTGGGAATGCATCAAAAGGGGTCACTAGGGGCCCTAGGGACATATGTTGTCATGAAATGCATCAAGAGGGGTCATAGGTTAATCTATGACCCCTTTCAATGAATTTCATGACAATAATAATAATATAATACTATATATTTTAATATAATAATAATATATTATATAACAATAATAATCATATATATTACTAGATTATATATTTAATAATAATAATAACCATATATATTATTATATATAATAATAATCATATAATATTATTATATATATTTAATAATAATAATATTTATCATATATATTACTATATTACATTTAGTTATAATATTTATAATTATATTTATAACTATATTATATTTAATAATAATAATCATACATATTACTATATGTAATAATATTTATAATCATATATAATAATAATAGTTAATAATAATAATCATAATCATATATAATAATAATATTAATGCCCACACTTCCCAAAAATAAATTTCCCTCTAAAACCCTCTAAAGTTTCCTTCTAAAACTTTCCTCTCAAATTTCCCTCCAAAATTTCCAATGTGGATGGTTTCCCTCCCAATTGGAAAATTCGCAGAAATCAAATACCTGATCGGATACCCAATTTCATATCAGGTATCCAATTTCAAATCAGACACCAGATTTGACTTTGGGTATCTGATTAGGCTCGGTATTTACCAAGCCTATTTGGTCAACCCAAAACATGTGTTTGAGAAGGGTTTCATTGACACTCAAACTTCGGGTAGCCATTTGACAATGTTATTTTCATCGAAATTGAATGAAACGAAAAGGACTTTTTCATAACACTCTCAAGATTCCATCGGTATAATTGTTGTCAAATTTTGAGTTTGATAAGTATTTATTAGTTAATTTTTAATGAAGATGATTGTAAAGTGTTGATTGACATACTGATTGAAAAATAGCTATAACTTTCAAATGGTATAACATTTTTTAAATCCAAAAGTTGTGTCACATTCTATGCTTCGCCTAGTATAAGGAAAAAAAAATTTAATTTGGTAAAGTTTTCAATTAGTTAAGGTGGTCAAATAGGAGATTTTTTTTTTGAAAAAGTTTTAGTAGAAAATTCATATTTAATTATTTATTTGGAATAAAAATACCCAAAAATATGTGTCACATCTGGGCATGAGTCTACTTTTTATATCTATAATTATATTTAAAAATATTATCATTTTATTTTGATTAAGGTGGTCATACATACGCCTACTTTTTATTTTTGCCCTGAAATTTTCGTAGTATTGCATTAAAATCCAAAATTTTGACCAATCAAATATTTTTTTCTCAAGATAAGGCCTAGAAGTTTAGAAACTACATTTAATATCTTATAGATTATTTTCTTACAACTTTTTGATATAAAGTCTAGAACCACTTTAAAATTGTGTGTCAAGTTGACATAACCCTAATTTGTTGGTTTTTCACTGCCACTTAAGGCCATAGTTTGGTTGACCATGATCCTACACATACCCTTGCATAGACACAATTCCATCAATTGTAGAAAGTCAAAGTTAAATTTTGACAACTCATTTGTCGAGTCAATAGATTTTTTTTGAAATAATACTATTTGACTGAGCAGTTACCCATAAATTCAATCTACTTGTCAAACTTTAAAATAGAGCAACAAAATACAACACAAGTGACGACCACTGTTGAAACATAATGGTTTATTTCATTCACAATGAAAGTTCAAAATACATGAAATAACCAACTCTTGAACTAATTTGTTATCACATGACAATATAAAACAAAAATACATTCAACAAGAATGTCAACCTACACGTCAGACATAGACCCATGAGTACATCATATAAGCATAAAATCATAAATCAACATCAAATAAATAAATAAAACATGTCATCAAACCTATGTCCATCTGCATGAATCCCTATCTCTAAAGCCATCAGAATAATGTCCATCTATTATCATGAGGCAGTAATGTGGTCTAGGCACTTTTACACCCAACCACAGAGTGCTTAACTCTGTTGAGGTTCTTCTTGAAATGGAGAACTCCCTGACCTTGGCATGAGAAGCCTAGCAACTTAGGATGATTGTGTTGGAAATATTCAAGACTATGCTAAGTTACTGAGAGGGGAGGGTGAATAAGTAACTTCTAAAACTTCTACCAATTTCAATTCTTAATCCAATAAACCAATTAGCACTTAGTTCATCACATGTGATCTAATTACATGCATGAGAAATTGAAAACATAAAAGCATCCACAAAACTTGAACACAAAGATTTGGTGACCCAAAAACCTTCCAAATAAAAACTAAAACTAGCATGGGGATGATACCCACAAACTTTAGCAATGTAGCATAAAGTTGGCCTATTAAGGCTTACATTGATCACTTCTGATGATCTGCCCTATTAGGAGAAAATAAGACTGCTAGGTCCACCTTTTGAGAGGATTTACAAAAATGCAATGAAGTATGCACTTGGTAAAGAGATTTAGAAAAAATTGTTAGGCCTACCTTGTTAAAGGATTTTGACTGGTTTACCTATTATGATGAAGCAGTAGATCTTTGATTTGGAACTGAGTTTGCTAATAAAGATTCCTTACTGTACTGATTACCTTTCTGTGATAGATTTGTCACTTCTGCTCCTTGTGTTGATATGGCCTTCATAAATCTTTATCTACTACTTATACATATGCTCAAATTCACATTATTTCTTTCACATTACATATGTTCGTGCATTTGAAATGATACAATAAATTACATATATATATACCAATATAATTACAAAATTACAAATTTGGCCATGACACAAGTTAACACAAATATTACAAAGTCGGCCCACATGGAGACACTCAGGTTCTAAAGACTGACTCGGTGAGGTTCTAATACTCAGCAACCACTGTCACTACTTGGCATCGTCATGCTCTTGGTAGATGTAGAAGCCCGGCCTATACTAATCACTTTCAAGTAGTCTTGAACTCGGTCTACACTAGTGACTCAATAGATATTGTGCAACTTAGTAAACACTAAATCACTTGGTTACTATGAAGTGGCTCAGTTAACATTAGCTTCACATCGCATGAACTGAGTACTCGATAGACAATGCAATGCTCGATAACCACTAATAAACTTGGTGTACACTGAAATTCTCGGTTTGAACTACTAAACTTCATACTAACGAAAACTACTCAGTAACCACTAGAATTGGTCCAAAGGATTCAGTAGTAACTATAAAGCTTGGTGGCTACTGAATTACATGGAAAACACTATAAATTGTTCAATGAGCTCGGTAGTTGTACAAAATCTGAATAAGTGTGTGTCACTAATAAAAAACTTGACTGATATGTCAACAATCTCCCCCTTTGGCATTAGTGACAAAAACACTTATTAGCCCAAAGCTTAATACCTTGTATTCATTAACATGTCATACTAGCTCAGTATATTTTTTAGATTTTTCAAAATTGATCTTTGTAAGGTATATACAGAGTAGTTCTTTTCCATAGCATATTTCTCCCCCATATTATGTGATCTACTATGTACATGTAACTTTTTCTCTTATATACATATCTCCCCCTATAACTCTTTTGTTTTCCCCCTTTAACTTTTCTCCCATATCTCATCTCCCCCTTTTTGATAGTAATGCCAAAGATTTATTCTAACATATTTACATGGAGACACCAAAATGAGATAAGAATTCAAAATGTACCTTGAGGGTAATCGCCAAGGTTTTATCCTAGTTCTCTTGTAATACCTTGCATGTATGAATGGCAATTTGCACTTTTGTTAATAATTCAATCATGTGGTCAGCAACAGAGAAGTTGTTATCATGAATCAGGGTCTTTGAATAAACAATGTGTTTCTACATAGAATCCATGACTAGAAAGATCATATTTTGTATATCAACTAATGTGGAACAAATCCTTGCTTCTCCTCTTAACAGTTCTACTTGCATATCTAACAAAAATCTAATTTTTTTTGAAATGTATAGAGCTTGAACTAGGGTCAACTTGTAGCTACTAAGCACTTTCTTTAAGATCAGTATCAATTTTGGACAATTTGTCCTTAACTTCCTTGGTATACTTGGTGTCATCACATAGCTTTGCAAAAAGTGATGACACATTTGAACAAGATGCCTCAAGATTGACCAAAATTATTGATGAATAACAATTTGCTGAGTAATGTGCTCCAACACTTTATTATTGAATTTCTTTAAGTTTTTTCAACCAACTTTTCTTGTCCTTCGGTGTCCTCATTGAACTTTTGGACTACCTCTTCAAGTTGAAAAAAAAATAGGTTGAGAAGAATTATAAGAATTTGGCTTAGGCCATAATTCACCCAAGAACTAAAGAACTCAACACAAGCACACAGTAGACCAAAATAGACAGAGCATGATCGAAGTGACGATATTCATTCAATAACTAGATGAGAGTACACTAGGAGTGCCTAAATATAAAGGCCTCAAGAGAGCTTCTAGAATGCATAGAAGTTAGCATCATGATATGTCATACAACCAGGCACATGTCCACAAGATATGGGTTATCCTCCATTAAGCACGAGATTAAGTGCGATGATGTGAGGATAAGCCTACAACGATGTAGCACACAAATCAGTGGTGTAGACAACATGTGCTAAATGAGGAGTGTGGATAACTGTGTTTTCAACATGAAAACTCAGTGAATGATGCATACTTCTGTGTTGTAGACACCATGTGCATAATTAGAGTTGCATAACTCAATGAGAGCACACAAACTCCTAAGTGTCTCACCTAAAATAATAATAAAATAATGCAAAATAATTAAATAATGCATTAACCTAAGTAAAACTTAAGTAAGTGTAATAAGTAAATACTTATTTACACCAACACCCCCCCTTAAGTGCAACTTAGGGGAATGCCCTTAAGCTTATGAAATCTAGGATGCAATGCAGAATGGGTCCTGGCTACTAGGCCATATTAGGTACCCATGTACATAATGATATGCAATCTCCCATAAAGCGGGGAAAGAGGGAAAACCTCATGGGAAAAACCCTCCCCCAAAAAGAGAGATAAATAGGGATGCATGGATGGATGGAGTAATCAAGACCCCCCCATTACGACATACATCCAGTATATACATAAGAGAATGATGAGAAGAGGAAAAGAGATAGGATGGGCTCCCCCCCCCCCCAAAGAAGAATGTCGAACAGTGACTGCTTCAATGAAGAAGCTGATCCAAGACTGTAGAATGGTGTTCCTCCCCTTAGGAAGAAACAATGTGAAGGGTACAAATGAGACACTTTCGTTGTGTGTGGAAAGAATCCCATGGATAAGTGTTGTCTCTAAAACCTGTTCAATAAAGTGAAGAACCTGTCCCAAAGAACTGTCTGTCTCTGCAACTGATGAAGAACCCTGTTGCAACTGTTGATCATAAGTATCCATAATCACTTCAACCTGTGAGGATCAATCATGTAGAGAATGAACAAGAGAGTCTGATGGAACCCTCGTGACAACTGAAGAAGGCAATTCTGTATCAAGAAGAAAAGGCAGATCATCAGTACTGTCCCCCAAATCTATCACTGAACCTATATCTAGAAGACTGGATATACCTTGTTGTTTTGGACCTATCACTATGGTGATGTATGCATGTGGACTGAACTAATGAAGTGACCTCTCGCTGTAACTGTTGATAAAACTCCACATGTTTGAAGCTATTGAAGCACTATCACTGGTGTCACTATTAGTATCGACACTGTATGATGTGTGAAGAGGAGTAGAGGACAAGCTTGGTGAACTTTCCTCAAAATGTACATCCTTCTCCACAAATATTTGATGTGTCTCAGGATCTAGAAGTTTGTATGCCTTCACACCTTCTTCGTAACCAATGAAGGTACAAGGCCGAGATGGTTGTGCCTTGCATCCCCTAGAAGATATCTTTGCCCATGCAGGACAACCAAAGACTCTGAAGTGTGTCACAATAGGTTTTCTGCCGCACCATGCCTCAAAAGGAGTTTTTCCATCTAAGGTTGGATGAGGAGAATGATTAAGAATGTGAGTGGCACTTGAGATTACTTCAACTTCTAATGATGGATCGAGAGACTTGGCATGAATCATGCAACTTGCCATAGACTTAAGAGTGTGAATCCTCAAAGCTACAACATCTATCTTATGAGGTTTGAATGCTGGTGGAGTCTAAAGATCAATTCCCTCATGTCTGTAAAAGTCTTGAAGTCTTCTATTCACATCCATGTTTCCATTCTCCATGCGGAGTACTTTGATGGCTTTCCTAGATTTTCATTCTACATGAGCCTTAAAGTCTAGACATGTCTCCAACACTTCATTCTTACTATGAAGAAAATAGACCCAAGTGAACCTTGAAAAGTCATCAACAAAGGTAAGTATGTAGCGACCTTGGCTAAATGCAAAAGGACCTGCTAATACCATGTGAACCATCTGAAGAACACCAGTTGCTCTTGAAGACTTTTGTCTTTGTAACTTCCCCTCTGGATGCATATCCACTAAATTTGTTGAACATTCACCCTTAGAAAATTTGATTTGAGGTAGACCTTTGACCATTTGGTATGTGCAAAGTTGCTGAAGATAGCGATTGTCAAGATGACCATACCGCTCATGCCATAATTGCATGTTTGAATTTGATTGAGTTAACAAGGCCTTGGAAGAAGACTTGGGTACAAAATGCGAGAAAGAGTACAACCTCTTGTGATCATTCACTTTCCCCACTACAACCAAGGAATTATCTCTAAGACTATGCACTTGAACTGAGTCTAGAAGGAACTCAACTCTATGTCCATCTCCAAGGTGAGTGATTTGGTAGATTGATAGGAGATTTGAACTTAGGTTTGGAACATAGAGAACCTCTTGAAACTCTCCATTTTCCATCTCCACGTTGCCTTTCCCTTCAACTTCCATTTTGCTATCATTCCCCATGAAGATGTACGGTACCTTTGAGTGTTTTAATGAAGAAAAATCATCCTTTGAAGAACCCATGTGATATGAGGCACCTGAATCAAATATCCATTCCTTTGAAGAGTTTGCATTTGCCATGAATGCTTGTCCTTTGCCCTTAGAATCTGAAGACAACCCTTTATCCTTATAAGCATTAGGCAATGGAACATTATGTTTCTTCATGATGTTGGTCAACTCATCAATCTTTTTGAGATAACACTCATGCTCTTCATGACCCGATTTCTTGCAATAAGCACACTTCTTCTTCTCCTTATTATTGTCCCCTTTCTTATTGGAGTTCGAGGACGTGCCTTGTTGATTTGATTGTGGTGTTGTCTTTTCTGCATCCTTGGATTTGTCTTTCTTCAACTTCTTCTTAACCTTTCCTTTATTTGAAGACTATCCAGCTGAATGTTGATAACCCTCATTAGCCACCAATGCTTTGGACTGAGGTGTTTTGAGAATCTCCATTGATTTCAACTTCTTTTCTTCATCATCCAACAATTTAGCATATTCATCAAAAGTGACTTTCTTATAAGCAGACCCTAAGGTAGTCTTTGAGGTGTTAAAAGAAGATACAAATGTGGAATATTCTAATGGAAACTTGTTATGGATGAGATAGATCAGTCTGTCATCTTTGATAGAACTCCCACAATTAGTAAGATTTGTCCTTAATTCATTCCCCTTAATGATGAAGTCCTGTATGAAGTCATACGACTTAGGATCTAAGTAAACAAGCTCATCTTCAATTTTGAACACATCCTCTTCAAACACTTTACCATAAAGGCTTTCAAGGGTATCCCAAGCTTCCTTGGATGTAGTACATTTCTTGATTTGATACATGATCTTATCATCTACCCCCAAACATATATCACCTAGGGCTTTCCTATCCATTGCTACCCAATTTGAAATATCACTTGCAAAAACATTATCACCTGCTAGTTTAGGAAGAGTACCATACAACATTTTGATTGATCACGAAGCATAGTTATGAGGAGTTAATTTAGGAAACTTAAAGTTTCCCATAATGCAAAAAATGAAAGAAAAGTGCAGAAAAGAGAGAACACAACACCAAGAACACCCCCCCTTTTCACTAAATCAAGAAACCCCCCCAAAATAGATGCTTTGGGCACTTTATCAGTAGTGCGATTACAATGGGCCACTTGCCAATTTTTTCCTTTGTGGACTTCTGATTTTGCTTGTTACAACTTCTTAATGGAGTACAAATCTTGAAACTTTATAATGTGCTACAATTCTGAAGTATTACAAAGCAAAGAAAGGCCCTATTGCTGAAAGTGACAATTTTGTCCATACAAAACTACAATCTAATGCCAGGTCTGGAAATTAGACAAAAAAATACACACTTTCAAAAAAAATGGAACCTATTTTCGACTCCAGATGTGCCCCTACGGAGTGTTTGAAGTTGCAAAATGCAAGATTATCTAGGTACAGTCATTAAAAAACACTATTTCTGAAAAATTCATGCACCAAAACTAGAAAATAGTTGTACCACTAAAAAATTTAGAAAATTTTACCCTATCTAAAAAAAATTTGCACCTGATTTGGAGTCTGAATGTGAGAGTTATGGCCTCTTGAAGTCGGACTACAAAAACCAAAATCAATTTGGAGAGGGGTTGCATCAGCAAATCAGAGGGTTAAATTTGATGGTCATTCGGTCGTCATAGCAGTTCAATTTTGCCCTAAAATAACGTCAAAACGAGCATCAAATTTAGCATTAAAAAATTGATGATGTCAGAAGAAATTCGAACCAACTGGATGATGTTAGCGCCTATGTGGTAGTACGATACTGTATGGATTTGTATGATATGTACAAAAAAATCCAACATGGCAGGGTGACCGGATGCTAACTTGACGCTGTGTTGTCTGATCACGTGTCGCTAACTGGGCAAAACATACTGTTGATTGCTGGCAGGGCAGTTGACTATCTGCGTGGATTGCTTTGTGTATTAGAATGTGTTGCATGTCTATTGGAGAGTCTTCAAGTGCCACATGGTAGGAATTGCGGGTAAAAAATTGCAGTGGCCGCGTGTTGAGTTTTTGCACCAAAATATGCGCTTGAATGGCTAAGGGAGCTTTGCCTTATTTATCCCACATTTGTGGGTTAGCAAGTTCACATGGGCATTTTATACAGAAGCCCGCAGATCGCAAAATAAATAGTTGCCAAAAATTACAAAGGCTTACTTGCTGGGGTTTCGGTGGTTGGGTGTCCGGTGCTGGTTTGAATTACCATCGAAAATTAGATTGAGTGGCCAGATTCGATGTCGTGCTAAATTTGGCAGAGGTGGGAAGTACGACCATGGGTTCAATGCAAAAGCCCACTAATTTGCAATGATTTATATATGCCTTGCAGATTATAATAAAATGCCACCACCAAAAAAAATAGAGTCGAGCCGAGGTGTCACTGCCCAGTTCGGCAAAAAAAATTCTCTACCTGAACGAAAAAATAAATTCTAAAAATAAAATTGCAGAGATGAAATTCAAATCCAAAAATCAAACAATTAGATCAATAAAATGATCATACCCGATCTGCAAATCGAGGCCTTCGAGTTCCGATTTGTAAAAAAAATTTGTCTCCTGATCAACTTTCACCTAATATAGGCAAATTTATAGTCGATCTTCACCAAATCGACACTTTGAACGTAACGGTGAGGTCAGATCTAGCTTTAGACACTCCCAATTTCTGTGAATCCTCCAAATTCATGTCGAGGTGCTGAAGCATGAACGGTCTCGAACGGTTACGTGATGAGAATCTTCCTCAGCTCTGATACCATGTAAGAATTTGGCTTAGGCCATAATTCACCCAAGAACTAAAAAACTCAACACAAGCACACAGTAGACCAAAATAGATAGAGTATGATCAAAATGACGATATTCACTCAATAACTAGATGAGAGTACACTAGGAGTGCCTGAATATAAATGCCTCAAGAGAGCTTCTAGAATGCATAGAAGTTAGCATCATGATATGTCATACAACTAGGCACATGTCCACCAGATATGGGTTATCCTCCATTAAGCATGGGATTAAGTGCGATGATGTGAGGATAAGCCTACAATGGTGTAGCATGCAAATCAGTGATGTAGACAACATGTGCTAAATGAGGAGTGCGGATAACTGTGTTGTCAACATGAAAACTTAATGAATGATACATACTCCTGTGTTGTAGACACCATGTGCATAATTAGAGTTGCATAACTCAATGAGAGTACACAAACTCCTAAGTGTCTCACCTAAAATAATAATAAAATAATGAAAAATAATTAAATAATGCATTAACCTAAGTAAAACTTAAGTAAGTGTAATAAGTAAATACTTATTTACACCAACAAAAATCAACCTCAATTCCAATAGCCTCGGACAAAATATTCTTGGCATCATCTAATATTTTGTACTCTCTATCTCTTTCTTCTCTCAATCTTTGTTACTTGGCCTTTTTTTGAAGAAGTTCACCAAATATGTGCATTAGATCTACATAAAGATTATAGATATCCCATTTCGGAATTTCTATTTCCTCATCTAAATCTATATCTTCTTCTATCTCCTTTCCTTTCAAAAATTTTGTACTCGGTTGAGTCTTGGGCTCAATTATCCTTGCACTTATTACCTTAGTACCTGGAATGGAAACAATAGTAGACATGCTCAGACTTGCAGTAAAAATTGATAATGCACTAACTGATGGAATCCTGACAGAAATGCTTGAAGAATCCAAAATTGATGAAGTCAAAACTCTAGAATCCAAAACTGTAGTAGACAAAACTAGAGTGCTTACCATGGATGAGCTCAAAACTAAAGAAGTCAAAATTGGAGAGGTGATGATTGAAGAACTCAACTCAGCAGATGAAGAGGGAGTCTGCAGCTCGGTTGATGAAGTGGAAGTCACTTTTTTCAATGATATGTTGAGTTGTGTTGGGGCAAAGAGTGATTGGACATTTGATGTATCAGTGATAGTTACAACCAAACTTGTTGAAGCTGTCTCCAAACTTGATGTAGTCAAAGGTTTACTTGGGGAGTGAGGAAGTGAACCAATGACTGCAACATCTATCTTGACTAGGTTAGTCTCCTCATCATCTTCCTTATCTTCCTTGGTAGCTTCTACACCTTTCTCCTCTTCTTCTTCCTCATTACCAAAATGAGTCACTTCTTCAACATTTTCCTCCTCATCTTTCTCCTTATCCTCTTCTTCATCAACATCCTTTACTTTGATTGGATATTCACTTGGTTTATGAAGATGATAAACATTTTTCCAAGTGTTTGTAGCATTCTTAACTGCATGCTCTATATCCTTAATCAAAATTAAACAAGTATTAAACCTTAGAGTCATTTTCTCTTCATTTTTCTTTAAAGACTCTTTTACCTCAGCATCTGATATGCTCAATAGTAACTACCTCAGGGTTTGTGCATATATGTCTTTTACTATTTGCATGGAAAAATCCCATCTTGCCTTTATTTTCTCTAGCAATTCATTAGAGATTTGAGAGGCAATCTGGTCTGATGAGTACTTCCATTTATCCATTTTTTTTAGCACTAGTTCTTCAACTTGTTTCTACTCAGCCTCTATCCTAGTCTCATATTTCAAAGATTTGAAAATTTTTATTCCAGCTCCTTCTTCCATTTTCTTCAATTTTTCTTCAAAGGTGGGAGGAGGTCTGTTGAGTATAATGTCACTTCCTTTCTTCCGTGACCTCCTTGTGAAGACTACAATGGATGCCTTTGCAGGCTTGGTGATGATCACCTTGCCCTTTTTCTTAAAAGGTTCTTCCTCTTTCTCATATTCATCTTCATCCTCTACTTCTTCCTCATCCTCACCTTTGCCCTCAGTTTATATGAGAGGTGCACTAGATTTTAGTTTGGCTATCCTCCTCTTCCCTTTGTTAACCACCTATAGGAGCTTTATTTCCAACTCTATTCTTGCCTTTGCCTCTTCATAAGTACCAAAATAAGGGGCCTTGGGATTAATAGGTTCATTGACAAGGACTTCAATGATGTCCTTGGTCTCATCAATGTTTACCTCATAGCCAAGAGGTTTGACCCATACAGCTCTAGGTTTGACTGCCTAGATATATACCTTGTCATAGTCAACCATGAAGCACACATCATCCTTGTAATCTACAACTAACTTCTTAGGTATCCTGAACCTATTGTTCATTTTATCTTTAAACACATTGAAGTAGTTGTCCATGATGTTGCCATAATTCTCTCCCATTTTTGCAATATATTTACTTATTTGGTACAATATAGGCACATCTTTTCTCTAGACTACTATGCCTTTTGAAGGGAAGAACTTTTGAACATAAAAGAATAAACATGTTAACAAAGAACCAAATTTGCATGGGTTATTCTTGGATGTTCTAATACTTTTCATATTCTTATTGAATTGCCTCAATAACAACTCGGCGAGGTCATAAGACAAGTTGTTCTTCACCACTTTATACGCCAAATCCACTGCTTCACATGATACACTATTGAGATGACTTGAATTGTATATCTTGTGAGCTATAACATGAATTTTAAACTTTAGCTTTGCATTAGTAACATTGCTTGTTGTTATGGCTCTGTCATCCCACTTAGCTAGGGTTTTCTTTTCCAACTCTACTCGACCTAGGGTTTTATTTGTTTTAGCTTTAGTGAGCATGGGAAGGCTAGTGATTCAATGAATCATTTTCTTGGTATCAAAATTGGCTGCTCTAACCATAGTTGTCTGTTATGCACCTGACTAAGAATATACCTAATCCATTTAATTTGAAACTCTCAGGGCATGTGGGGAATATGTGTTAATCCTTTTGCTTCCAAATGTTGATGCTCGAGTTTCAAGGTTCCATCAACACATAACTGACCTAGGGCATCATCCATCTCTAGAGTACCAATTTCTTGAATTACACATTTAAAATGAGTTTGAATGTCATTAACAATAAGTACCTTGGGAGGGATTTGCGATTGAGCTCTGCTGGGGTCTAGGGTTTCAGCAACCGCAGGCATGATCTTGAAATCTGGCACTTTCTATTCAACACCTCAAACTAACATATCAGAACCTTTCTTAACCTTAATGTTGTTGTTGGATGCTATTTTTATTGGTAGCTTGATAGAAATTTGAAAACTTTTACAAAAAATTCGCTTGATCACATAGAAAATAGCTCTTCGCAATAGCATTAAAAAATTCATGGTAAGAAATGAATTTGCTTCCATGCCTTTTGTCAAAAAAATTCCATTAATGCTTGGTATAGAGGTAGATGAGTTGATATTATGCTTGACAGACTGTCGTCCACTTTACTAATGATCACTCAGTGATGCTTTGTGACTTGGTAATCATAAGTGCCTTCATTACTCCCAACCTTGCTTAGTAGAGTCTATGACCCAACCTTACTCGGTAGAGAAGGTAACTCAGTAATAACTAGTATAGATCTTGTTCAGTGATCCCTTTGTATGTTGCATATAGATTTGGATCTTTGTCACCTTTCAATTGGAAGTGATTTAGATGTCTTCTTTGATAGTTTGGTTCCAGTTCTTCCTTAAGAACTTAATTAGAAATGGTAGAGTCACCCAATTCTTGCGTGACTTGACCATCATTACTCAGACCAGTATGCTCAGTAGACTTAGGAATCCATTGCTGTCTCATTTTCTTTCGAATGTTATCAACTCTTGCCTTCTTTTCATCTTTAATTTTACCAGTGTTCATACAATTCTTGGCAAGATTATCAAGTTTTGTACAAATGAAACATCTTATAGTGGTATCTCTTTTCCTCGTATGATGTTTAACACAATTCATACCAATCTGTCCAAATTCTCCATAGTAACGACATCTACACTAGGTATTGTAATCCCACCCAAATATTACTTTCACAATTTGTTCTGCAGGATTCAATGTCTTTGTTTTGCATTTTGATGCCTTGTGTCCATGTTTCTTACATTTATGACAATTGCCTTCAAATTTTGGTTTCTCTTTGCATTCATTATCCCTGTGACCATACTGATTGCAATTGTAGCATGTTCTATTGAATCTTGCTTTTCCATTACTCCAACATTTGTTTGATGTATGACCTATCTTACCATAGTGATTGCAAGTAGATCTTTGATTCTTTTGAGCACCTTGTTTGAAGGATTCACCTTCTTCTTTCTATCCAATTCCTACTTTTCCTTTTTGCCTATAGTGATTTTTCTCATTCAACTATTCCATGTCTGCTTGAGATTTCATCATTTTTTCATTTGTTTGCTTCTCAGTGTTTAAGTCATTTCTCAATCTTTCACTGATTTTCTTTTCAAATATGAGCTCATTTCTTATTCTTTCATTGATTTGTCTTTCAAAATTTAGATCATTCCTTATTCTTTCATTGATTTGTGTTTGGCTCATGATTTCCTCATTTACATTGGAGAGTTGATCAATAAGATCTGCATGCTGAAGGGATTGGTTCTAGATCTCATTGTTCCTTCCATCCATCTCTTCTTTTATCTTGTTTCTCTATTCCAAGATTTCACATAACCTTACTGACTGAAGTTCTTGTTCTCTTTTCAACTTTCTTACTTCTTCTTGTAAGGAACCATTCTTCTCTAGGAGTTCTTTGATTTCATCATTTGCTTCATCTGAACTGCTTGAAGGGTGAAAATCTTCAATTCTTTCTTCAACGTAGAGATGATCATTAATTTGATTTGCAAGTTCCTTTCTTCTTTTCAGGGATTTGGAAAGTTGCTCTTTAGCTTTCTTGAGTTGGGCAATGGCCATTTCCAGATCCAACTTTTCATTGTCAATAGCTTTGTTAAGTTTGAATATCTCCATATCCTTGATCTTTTCTCAAGCTATTAGATTTTCTCCTAAGAACCACAATGCTCTGATACCAATTGTTGAAAATATTCAAGACTATGCTAAGTTATTGAGAGGGGAGGGGTGAATTAGTAACTTCTAAAACTGCTACCAATTTCAATTCTTAATCCAATAAACCAATTAGCACTTAGTTCATCACATCTGATCTAATTGCATGCATGAGAAACTGAAAACATGAAAGTATCCACAACACTTGAACACAAAGATTTGGTGACCCAGAAACCTTCCAAATAGAAAGCAAAACTGGGGTGGAGATGATACCCACAAGCTTTAGTACTGCATCATAAATTTGGCCTATTAAGGCTTACATTGATCATTTCTGATGATCTGCCCTATTAGGAGCAAATAAGACTGCTAGGTCCACCTTGTGCGAGGATTTACAAACATACAATGAAGTATGCACTCGGTAAAGAGATTTATAAAAGACTATTAGCTCTACCTTGTTAAAGGATTTTGACTGGTTTACCTGTTAGAATGAAGCAGTAGATCTTTGATTTGCAACTAAGTTTGTTGATAGAGATTCCTTAGTGTATTGATCACCTTTCTATGATATATTTGTCACTGCTTCTCCTTATGCTGATATGGTATTCATAAATCTTTATCTATTGTTTATACATATGCTCCCATTTGCATTCTTGCTTTCACATTACATACATTCATGCATTTGAAATGATACAATACATTACATATATATACCAATCCAATTACAAAGTCAACCATGACACAAGTTAACACAAATATTAAAAAGTCAGCCCAAATGAAGACACTCAGGTTTTGAAGACTGACATGGTGAGGTTCTGATACTTGGCAACCATTGTCACTGCTTGGCATCATCATGCTCTTGGTAGATGTAGAAGCCCGGTCCATACTGATCACTTTCAAGTAATCTTGAACTCGGTCTGCACTAGTGACTCGGTAGATATTGTGCAACTCGGAAAACACTGAATCACTTGGTTACCATGAAGTGGTTTGATTAACACTAGCTTCACATCGCATGAACTAAGTACTTGATAGACACTACAATGCTCAGTAACCACTAATAAACTTGGTGAACTGTTGAACTTCATACTAACTGAATCTGCTTGGTAACCACTGGAATTGGTCCAAAGGACTTAGTAGCAATTGTAAAGCTCGGTGGCTACTAAATTACATGACAAACATTGTAAATTGTTCAATAAGCTTAGTAGCTATACAGAATCTAAATAAGTGTGTGTCACTAATAACACACTTGACTGATATGTCAACAGATTGGATTGCATGGATTTGGTGCAACCATGTGACTAATCTACTATGCAACCATGTGCCTAAGTAGCATCTAAACATGGATATGGAAGAGAAAAATAAAATAT
The DNA here is from genome assembly GCA_028749045.1 of Cupressus sempervirens. Lineage (NCBI taxonomy): Eukaryota > Viridiplantae > Streptophyta > Pinopsida > Cupressales > Cupressaceae > Cupressus > Cupressus sempervirens. The sequence continues at coordinate 251,299,492 of CM053785.1, read as the reverse complement.
AACCATGCATCTCAATCATATGCATTCAATTTTTAAGCTTGGCCAAGAAAATTTAACCAGTATAAAGTACAATAAAACTGTCAGGTAGAAATAGAAGAATTTCATAAGACTTTCAATTTCTACCCTCCCCTTTTTGCCCATATTCAACACCCTCCCATAACAAAAGAAAATAGTCATAACATTTCAAAGACAACATTGATGCAAAGAAAAGTAAACTCATTTCATACATTAATTTGACCCCTCACTCCCATTCTAACTTAATATCTACTCTCCAATTCTTGACCAATAAAAAATGAATAAAAGATTAACTCAAATATTTATAAATAGTTTTCAACATAGTTATTTTGGCCAAAGTCATTGATGAAGAAAATTTAATTAAATATTAGGAAACCTTACTAATGTGGTTAGCTAAAATATTTTTCAATTTCTTCCAAATCATTGCTAACAACACACTAACCAATGATTAAAATTAAAATTAAGCTTCTCTTGAATTATTTAGTTTTTTCCATATTCCATATTTTAATACCCAAAATTAAACATGTTATGAAATTAACAAAATAAAAGAAGTAAAAGAGAGAGAAAACTCATTCCCTCGTCTTACTTAACATACTCAACTACTTGTACCAAAAACTTTACTACTATTGTATATATTCGTGATTTGAAAACATTAAGGACCTCTTTGGTTGCTAGAATACAACTAGAATAATCATTGAAAATTAGAATATCTAGTTGTATTCTTCATTTGGTGTGCAGAATGGGAATGGAGAATAGAAATACATATTCCTATTTTAGCCCCAAAATGAGCATATGTTCATTCCCAAAAATACGTGTTATTGGAATGGAGAATAGGAATACTTCTCTTGTGGACAAGTCACTTTGGTCTATAGGATTGGATACAACCAAACTAGGAGGCTCTTGGAGTCCTTGTACATACTTTTCACCAATTCACCACCACCATTACTACTACAAGGGATGAGATCTTGCGGCACTTATAGGAAAAATTGCAATTGGTAACAATCTCCTTAACAAGGTCATGAGCAATGTTGGTGATCTTGCTATTGGAATGGAGAATAGGAATACTTCTCTTGTGGACAAGTCAATTTGGTCTATAGGATTGGATACAACCAAGGTAGGAGGCTCTTGGAGTCCTTGTACATACTTTTCACCAATTCACCACCACCATTACTGCTACAAGGGATGAGATCTTGCGGCACTTATAGGAAAAATTGCCATTGGTTACAATCTCCTTAACAAGGTCATGAGCAGTGTTGGTGATCTTGCTACAAGGCATGTTGGTATCAGTTTCTAAAGCAACGCTCTCCTTCCAGTTGGACAACATACTCAACAAAATTCTATTGATAGTTTCATTTGTTCTATTAATTGATCACCATACTTCAGAAAGGATGAATCCCATTCTATGGTTTTAAAGGATACTAATATATTGTAGCGACAAAATCTATCTAGCATGGAAAGCAAAGAATTCATAAATATATTATTAATAAAAATAGAAAAAATTGCTGCCCTCCCCAAATTCATCATTACCACTACAAACTCCTCCTCGTGCATTGTTTTGCCTCTTCTTCTAGCCCCTCCTCAGCCTGGCCATTCTACAATGAAGGCAGACATAGCAGAAGGGCAATTAGGGGATCCTACAAGAGAAAATCTATGGGAGGTGTGCAAATGGTGAGCTCCATTAGGACTAGCACTAGTTTTGGGGCTAGAACTTGGAGCTACACCTAGATTCAATGGACATTTTTGACAACATTTAGAAGAACAATTTTTTTTTGAAAATTAAAACATGCTCCCAATTAAATTGTAGGTGAACCAAATAGGACTGAGAATGTCATTTTTCATTCCCATTCCCATTCTAGTTTCCTATTCCTATGCTTATAACCAAACGATCCCTAAGGATAAAGGTGAAATAAAATAATTAAGGCATCATTGGAAATTACTTTAGTGAATTTGAGCATGCATTTCTCATTTTTGGTCTTTGGTTACTGATTCTAAATCATGTAATGATGTAGTATATTACTGTCTGGTTAAAATCTGATTTACATATTATATTACTATTGCTCACATATTCTTGTAAATTTATTTACTTTCCAAAATTCATGGGTGTGTGTGTGTGCGTGCAAGTGAAATTAGAGCACTTCAGTTACCAATGTTCTAGACCTTGACTACCGTCTTCCCACAAATTTGCACAAAAGTAATGAAAATAATTTAGAAAATAATTAACCAGCCCCCTATCTTGATTAATTTTTACTTCCAAGCAAGAAAGAATCACATTTCCCATTTTTTTTTGAGAACAAATACATGTGTTTAAAAATCATCACAAAGTCTAGAAAAGAAGTCATTTTTTTCTACGTGCACAAAAACCATGTAGTCAAACCAAAACACACATAGAATTACTTTTATTAAAATTGTTTAAGGTTTGTGCACCGAACATTATTTTCTCTCCTTGTATGCTACCAAATCATAGGCATGTCCAATAAAAACAAGGTTGTAGACCAATGGAGTTCCTACCAATAGAGTATTAGAAATACTATTTATGTTTCCAGATATGTTAAATAAATTTGTACAATAAATATTTTGAAACAGTAGACACTAAATTAATTAGTTGTTGATGTTAAATTCTATAGTTTAATTTATATCCCTCCTACACAACTTTCATATTTCATTTTGGGCAGGTTTAGTGAAAAAAATTTAAGTAGTCAATCTGAACTAGTTTCTTGAACACTACTTATGCACAAATGTAATTTAAGATAAACCACTTAAAACTTCAAATCTTAAAATGTGCTTACTATTTGAATTTGAATATTTTGTAAAAAAGAAATCTATGAGGTTTGCATCTATTAGAACAAAGAATAAGTTTAATTGCATCTATAATAGTGCTTCATCCATTTGATGATGTGTTGAATATCCTTTGAGAGTTTTTCATTTTTCATATACAACCATCACTCAGTTCACAAACACATTACATTATTATTTTTATCAGTCTTTCAATTTCATATGGAACCATCACTGAATTCACAAACACATCATATTGTTTTTGTTTTTTAAGTCAAACTGTAATAAAACACGACCCATTGTTAAGTATTTCAGAGTAAAGAGAATTTCATTGCACTACTATTGATAATGAAATTAAATTCTTTAAGATGTTCACAGTTAAAGCATATTGTAACTATGTACATAAAAAAAATGTTTTCTGTCTTTTATATTTTAGATGCAAATCAATAGGACTTTTTATAAACCTTTATAATTTAGCCTTTAGATAGCTATTGAGTATAATGAGTTATGTCATAACCATAAGCCACCAATTTAGTTTCACAAAACAAAAATAAGAGGGTTATTTGGAAGTGTCTTTTGTTTCTTTAGACCAAAGTTCATTGTATTTGATGTTGATGAAGAGGAACCACACACTGGTATTGTGACATCTATTTCTTTTGATAAGACAACTGTGGTTTCAAAACTAGAAGAGAGCACATGAGAGAACACTAGAGTATTTGAACATAGTACATTCAAATGTTGGGTGTGGTTGAGGTAAAACAAAACTAAAAGCATGTCAACATTTTCTACAAATCCATTTAAGCAAACCTAATTCTCACAATAAAGTTAAGGGTTTGAGGTTGTCTTGTTGCAAATCCAACTTTGTGTTCCTCCTATTTGGTCAGTAAGTGTTGTATAACCTACAAAAATACAAAAACCACCACTATTGTAGAGTCGATCAAGATTACTATCATCTACAAATAAGATTTCATCAAAAAAAACCTATCAAATAGCTTATCAAAATGTACTATCAAAAGTGAAAAATATTGAAAGAAAAAACAAACAAACATGGTAGAAAGATAAACTTGAAGCGAAGAATGTATAATGTTTTGCTCAAAGCTAAGAATTTAAAGAAGAAAAAACATAGATAAAGATAAACTAACGTGTGCAGAGTGAAAACAAGGCAAAGATCTTGCTCAATGACTCAAAATGGCATCAATGGAGGAGTCATGGCTACAAATTACAAATTAGCTTGTTTTCCTTGTAAGACTTTCTATATTGCCCTAGTTTTTTTTTTGTTAAATTCAAATACAAATCTTAGAGTGGGTTAAAAAAAATATATTGTTCTTAACTATATGAATAAAATAACTTTTGTAATTTTAAATTGTTTTTCGTCTATACATGGACTAATAAAATTAAAAATAATAAAAACAAGAAACAAATAAAATAATGGGAAAAAAAATTAAGTTGGGTGGAAGAAATAATAATAACAGTATTTACAAAAAGATTTGTTATTATTATAACCAAAAGCTTTTTGTAATAATATTTTAATAACAAGATGTTTATAATTAATAAATTATATTAATAAGATCATATCATATAATACTATTATTTTTATTTAAAAAAATTATTTATTTATTTATTTATTATGCTTTTTGGATAAAAAATTTAATATTCTTTTTTCAAAAGATAAGAAGAAGAATAATACAAAAACTACTTACTTCAAAAATTAGTAAAAAAAAGAAATATGAATAATAATAATAAATATTACTAAAATAATAATAATTGTAATTATAACTATACATTTGAAAACAAAAATAAACAATAGAAAAGCTATAATAATGCTCAAATATTCAAATCCTATAAATGCTTGAAAAAAAAATGAAGATTTCTTAAAAAATACACATGATCAAACACCTTAAAAATATTTAAATTTAGATGTGGAGACTTTCGATAAAAGCACCCTTATTGGTCCAAATGTTTTAGCCAATCAAATTCTACATAATTGTTTTTGTCAACAAATTTAGTTAAGAAATTTGCATTTATACTTTCATTAACAAGTTTTTTTGAAACATTAAAAAAAAGGATTTATGATTGGTTACAATTGAACTATTTAATCACTATTTAAGTTCTTGTCGTTGCCTATAGTTATAGCCTACAATAGGAACTAAAAATGCAACTAAATTTATCAACCACGAGAAAAAAGAAAAATGAGAAAATAAGGTGTGAAATGAATGTTCAAATTTCCATAGCATTTCCCATTATTGTTGTTGTGACACAACTAACAAGAAGTCGACATATCATTTCATGCTCACTCAAAGTTTAAGCTTTTTCCTAAATCAATGAATCACTAAGGAAATAGTTAAAATCTGAAAATATATTTCCCAACTTCAACTTCTAATTCCTTAAAGATCGAATGAAATCCAAAAAATTATGTACCAATTTTCCCAACCAAAACTTCCAAAAGGAGAGTAAAACATTTCTATTTTCTACCATGCAAATAAAGTAGTCGGGTAGTTGAAGTGGTTTTTGCACATCATAATCCAAATTGATGGCTCTTCACCAAAATAATAGATTTTCATGGAAAAATAAATCGGTGAAATGACATTAAAGGGCTAGTTCAAAAATTCATTCATGTGAGACAATGATATAACTAGCAGTTGTACATTTTTATACATGCAACAATAATCTGATAGGAGTGATATACGTTTGGTGGGAAAAAAGTGGACACAACTTAAAATTGGGTTTTGATAATAAAAAAATAGACTTCATTGTAGTAGTTTAAATGACAAAGAATAAAAAATTCACAGCACACATTTTTTGATCTTATTTGAATATTATTTGCAAAGCCATTTTTAACAACTTTATTTTAGAATTGATTGTAGAAAATATAAAAAATAGTTCTCATTCCATGTTGCAAAAACATAGTGATAAATGGTATGCCATATGTTTCGAAAATTGCAAGGTTCTTTGAAATTTGTTTAAATTGTAAAAACAAATTGAAAGAGAACATAGTGAAAGTTGTTCAGTTAATTTTGATGACACATCAATCCATAGTAAATTATCTTCTACAGAAAAGATGGCTAGAGACAGACATATATCCCAAATGAGACATAAAATAAATCTTACATCTTCCTTAATGTGGTAAAGTTGGCTTTGAAGAATTAAGAAAATAAAAAATATTAATGAAATAATCTAACTTGAGCATAATTGATAAATGAACAAAGAATAATGTAATCATTTTTTTTTAGAAGATGAAGGTGCATGAAAAACTTTTGTTCAAGTGCTTTAGCCCACAAATTTGTTGATCATTAAATATAAATAGTTGTAAAGATACTCCATTTAATTTGAACATTAAATTCTTCATATTCATCTTCTTCAAAATCATATTCTTCATGGCATTATGAAGATCTTCTTTACCATCCATATTTTTAATGACCAACACAAATTAATCATAACTTAACCAAAACTATAAAAAAAGAGTCATAAATTAAATATTGTATGGAAATTAAATATTATGTATCAATTTGTAAATAAAGATTAACTTTTATTAGATAATTTCAATTAGATGTTCTATTTTATTTTTGGTAAAACATCAACTGTAATCTTAAAATACATCAAACATTTATGTTTTATTTTTATTGGTAAACAACCAAAGCCTAAATTAATTATTGTTATTTATTATAATTAATTATTTTTATTTGTTAAGTGAATTTGAACCCAAGACCTCCCACATGAGAGACTCACAAGTTACCATTATGTTGTAGACTCATATTTGAAGTTAAAAAATATTTGATACAAGATTTGTATAAGATATTTTTTTGTTTACATTATAATACTTGTGTACTTTTAATCCCACAAAATCACATCAAATTTGTAGAGAGCTATTTGAGTTACAAAAGGCCACTTAGGTGTAAACAATTGTAGAGAATAATCGTATATTGAAATATAATGCTAATTCTTCCATTAAATAAATTATTAAAAATTAAATTGATAAAATATAGATCTAACAACATAGATTAAATATTTAGAATATAAATCAATAAAATTTATAGAATCTAAAATAAGAATTTGAGATTTAAGAAATTTACCATTATAAAATATCTTTTACTAATCTAAAATAAGGATGAATTTTAAGAAATAAATCTTACATACAATATTTGAGAAAATAATTTAACATTAGAAACAAAAATTGAACAATAGATCTTATATAATATTTTACTTATAAGAGACAACAAGATTAAAAACATTAATTTTAAATTTGAAACCAATTTCAGACGCTAAAATCATAACAAATGAAAAAGTGCTTCACCAAAGAAAACATATTCTCAATTTCATACTGTTATTTTCAAACTTATATTATTTATTTTGCATATAGAAAAATTTAACTAAACCAAACTATATGATTGAATGCACAAGAAAATATATTATCTGAAATCAAAAAATCAGAATCATTAAAATGTAGTTTGGATATCCACAAAACTCCTTTCAAGATCCTGTCATTACAAATAATTTGTTAGTCATATCAAGCAATACAATATCTACACAGAGAAGTCATACTAACAATTAAATTTGTAAATAGAAAATAATTCCTACTCGTTCAAATTACAATAGGAAAGGTAAACTTTTTAGGGGTGGGGGGGAGGGGGGGGGGGGGGGGGGGGGGTTGTGGAGGTGAATCAGAAATTTAAACTTGGACCCATAAAACTTTCACCACACATCCAACTCATACATTTAATGTATAAACTGAAATAACATATAAAGGATGTACATCTAAAACATGTAAGCAAGTAAACATTCACACACACACAACACCAAACATGATTACCTAGAAACCCTCCAAGTGAGAAGGTAAAACTAGGGTAGGGATGACACCCACAAATCTTCACTACTGCAGTAATAAAGTGTATCCAATGAAGATTACAATGTTTTGACCATGAAACATGATCTACCCTGTTAAAGGCTTACAAAGTCTATTAGGTCTCACCTTGTTAAGGGATCTCAACACCCTGTTAGAAGTGTGCCTTCCTAAAGGACTTTAACTTACAAAAAAGTAAGCACCCTGTTAAAGGATTTCAACATAGCCTATTAGGACAACTCTATTAAGAGATTTTAACTGAAATCACCTACTAAAATGTGTCAGTTTTGATCCTACAGTTAGCACTTGATTACTTGATAACATATCACCTTTAAACAATTGTCTTCTTGATCCTTCTTGACCAAATGTCTCTTTGCCATATACTCTTCTCTTTCCTCTGTTATGCTCTAATTGATTCTTGCAATGCAGTCTCAGATCATAACTCCTTAGCCACCATGAATGTTTTGTTTTTCTCTTTGCTCCTTCAACATTCATACACACACACTAGAGAGTTTAGGGTTTGTCCTCCTTAAGAAGACTTTGGTGACTTAGGGTTAGATATGAATCTATGACTGAGATTCATCCATTTTTTCACTTAATCCTTCCCATTTTCTAATTGGTTGCATGCAATTTCATTGGGAATCTAGCTTAAGATTTTTCTGTGAGGCCTCGCCCCGACCCATCATAGCATAGTGATACAGTATTATTATTTTGATACTCATGACTTGAGATGTCGAGACATTATTTGATGCTTAGAACATAAAGTATTATTTCATGTTGTGTGATGTTTACCTTCAGATATATTGATATTTGTCATTTAATATTTTATGTATATATATGTTGATGAATTAAGTAAATGCAGGATTAACATCTTGATTATGGAATTTTTATGATTAAGGATATAAGTAGGATGAAAGAAACCATGATTGATGTATGTTTCAGTTTATGTGAATTTCTGATATGTATATACATATGTGCATGTGATTTTATGGGACTACTGATGTGTGCAATGAGTGTGCAGGATATTTTAGCCAAGAAACTTGACGGAGGAACAGAACTGATGCCCTTGTGCTAATTATGGAAACATTTTTGTTTGTAATTCAATTATTTTATTGTGAGATGTGTGAATGTGTCTTTATGTGATCAGTAAATGTTAATGTTCGTAAACTGTGTTCTTATAGTGTCACTTGACACTCGTGAATTGTTTATGCTCTTCAGTGTGCTGATTTGGGGTTAGCTATGTAACCTTTGGACCTAAGTCGGATTAAGTTAGTGTCTATTTGCTAATTTGATTCTTAATCAAGTTTAGTCACCTTAATCCAGATTAGTGCTTAATCTGCATTTTTAGAGTTGTTAGATGGTCTTAATTATTTCCTAGCTTTTGTTTGGTTCCAAACCTATTCCTAAGGCTTTCTAACATGAAATATTTATGCCCAAAGGATATGGGTATGGGTTGGGGGTCTTTTCCAACCCCTAAGCCCCTTTTATTGACTTTTAAGATCACTCGAAAAGTCTCTTTTTTCCTTTGTGCGAAAATCGACTATGCTTACCATGAGTTGCTTCACCTCACCTCCACTTAGTGGTTAACCATAGTATGGGTTGAGTTAGGAACTTCTAGATTTGTAGGTGGATGGGAGAAGTTATTGTTTTTTTTTGGTGGTTGAGTTTGAAGCTTATTTAGAGGCCCTTCTTGGAGTAGTTTAGGTTGTTACCCAATCTCTACATTTAGAGAGGAGTCTTGAAAGATTGAAGCAAGGAAGGGAAAAGCTCTACTCAAATTTGTTCATTTTCCATTACCTCTTTGTGAAGATAGGAGTTTCCATCTCCCTTGTTTAGATTTTCATGCTTGTTTCATGCTTATGCTATGGTGTTGTTATTTGGATGCTTGTATGTATGTTGAGTATGTGGGAAGGATTGCAACCATGTTTTTTGAATGTTTTCCTTTTCATGTTTATGTTGAATTTTTGAAGTTTTCTTGTTTGGGTGTTTTGGTATTACTTACCCTTGGGTAGGGCAGAAGTGACCAATTTTGGGAAAGGTCTTTTTAGTTGGACTCCAACAAGTGTAGAGTCTCTTCTCAGGATGAGAAGAGGGAGAGAGTGTAGGGTGTTATGGGCCCCTACCTATCAGCACAAACCTCGTATGAGTATGACATGTTAAAATGGAAGAACGGAAGTTCTTGGTTTATAGCCCCGATTGGGCATCTATTTTGGTGTTGTGCCTGACTTCTCCTGTTGGAAGAATCCACCTTTCCCTAGTTTTGATTCATTGTGAATCCTATTGTGAAAACCTTGTATGAATATGCATGTTTGATTTGTTTCTTGGTCATGCTTGTTGACACCTGATCAGATTATGTTCTCTCCACGGTTCTTAGAAATGTGTTGCAAAAATTGATATGGAACCCTTGATGAGGGTCATGAATGAAATTCAATTAAATTGTTGTAATTTTTGGGATTGAAATCCTATGCAATTTGTATCTCAAAACCTTGTGGTAATGGCAACGACGCCAGGTTTTCTTCCTGGTTCTTTCTCGGCTAAGCCTTTGAATCAGGTTTGCCAATAAAAGTGGTGATTGAGTAATATTGCTTATCATGAGATTTAATCGTAATTTTCAATTCTATGGATGCACATCAAAAATAGGATGAAATGATGATGGTTTAGTTAAGCAAAACTTTCAAGTTTCCTTATATGTTAAAAATGAAAATTATGTTAAGGAAAGAAAAATGGATATGGTTGATGTACTTCAATTCAAGTTTTCTTAGGAGATCAAATAAATCTAGTATTAATGTGACACAAACTATTGAATTTATGTTTTAAATCCATTCAAAAATATACACCTTGAAAAAAAAATGCATTGCTTTGTAAATTATACTCAGAAAAGTTTTGACAAAAAAAAAAAAAAAAAAGTTTGTTTGCCAAGAGCAAAAGCCCTCTGGTTTTTGTATGGGCTTGGGATTTAAATGTCTCTTGGTAACAAAGAATATTCCTAAGAATATTCTTATATTTAAAATTAGATATTTAAAAGAAAACATATATATGTATTTTATAAATTGGAGACATATAAGATAAATTTTATATCTAACTTAAATATCTACCTTACATAATAAACTTTTTGGCTTTCAATCCCTACTTGGACATCGGCCTTGGTTTGCCATTTAAAATAAGTCAAAATTGTCATCATAGGGGATGACATCACTTGTCCCCTCCTTAAATTTTTCGCAGACTTTGATCAAGGGATTAAAATTGGTTTTAATCTTTTCTTTTCCCTCCCTTGCATTTTGGTCACCCATCTTTTTGGGAAGGTCTGCGCTTTGTAATTTGGCTTGGGCCTACGTGCCATGCGCAAGCCTTGGGCAGCGCATGTGCAGGCCTAGGGGAAAGCTTGAGGGAAGAGTAGGGTGTAGGGGAAGTAGGATGTTGGGGGTTAGTGTAGGCATGTTAGTATAGGTTAGTGTTAGTTTAATATGTTAAGTTGTTGTGTTAGGTTAGTTTAGTTTAGTAATAGTTTTAAAATTTAAGTTGTTAGTATGTTATTTTCTTTTTTGAATAATTATAAAGTTTGCATTAAAGTTAGTTTAAAATGTAACTAAGTTTGGATTATAATATTAGTAGTTAGTTTTAACTTATTAAAGTTTTAAGTTACTTATTAATTTTGTTATTTGTTTAAAGTTTTTGTTTTATATTTTAAGATATATTTAGTAGTATTAGTTTATTAGCATGTTTTAGTTAGTTAGTTTTATTTTGTTGAATAAGTTTTAAAGATATGTTAGCTTAAGAAAGTTTTAGTATATGTCTTGTTATTTGTTAATAATTTTAGTTAGTTGTTATTTGAATATAGTTTTGTTTAATTTTGTAAATGTAATTTAGTTAGTTTTAACATTAATGTTAATTTAATTTTTGAGTATTAAGTAGTTTTAATTTTAAAGGTTAATTGGCTATTTAAAATAATTTTAAATGGGGGTTTTATTTGATTAGATTTTACAATTAATCTAACCCGAATTCATTCAAATTGTTATTTATATAATTTTCACATATTGTTGTAAGTTAATGTAATATCATAACTTTTGTTGATATCAACTTAATAACAAGAGTATTAATTTAACAGTGTAGAGAACCTATACTTAAACTGTGATCATAACCTTATCAACTTAGAGCATTTAATTATTATTATTTTTTTAAAAATTGTGTTTTTTTGCCTCGTAGTTTGGGCATGACATTTTCCTTATCTCCAAAATATCATATTTCATCCTTAAGTTGGCTCAAAAATGGTTTACATAGTTATCTGTGCCATTACAAGCAAATATGTCAAAACTGCATTACTTGGCACCTAAAGTCTCTGATGCTCGACATAAACTAATCGTTCTACTATGACTCGACATCTGTATCACTTGACATCCATTGTTTACTCGATTGCTATGTCACTTCGCATACACTGTCTACTCGACACTTGAGTCACTCGACGCATGAGTGGCTCGATACTCACTGTGGACTCGACATGCTCTATAATATACATGTTGTGCTTGACATGTACTACTTGTTCGGCAAGAACTAAGTAAATAACTTAAGTGTGTTGACACTCGTCAAAACCAATTTGAGATCAACACTACTTATAAAATGAATCTCATAAAAATAGAAATTTCTATTAAAAAATACAACTAAAAAATTAGAAAGGAAAAAGTAAGCAACTTATATTAAAAGAATAAATCTTAGTTAGAACTTTCTATTAAAAAGCGAATTGTGATGGAATTTAAAACAAAAATCTCTTATAAATATAAAACTATTCATATAATATAAAAATTAGAAAATTGGAACTTTCTTTTTAACACTAAAATTTTGGATAGAAATATTAAGTAAAAATACAGTAAAAAAACAAGTATTAACTTGTGTTTCATTATTATTTTAGAATAAAGTGGGGAAAAGATAGGTTTTTATTTCTTATTTTATAATAGTTTGTTAATATTAAACCAATTTTTTTTTTTTTTTAATTATTCAAGAATTTAAGTTTCTAACAAAACTCTAAACAATTAGTGAAGTTTGAAAGAAAAAAATGCTAGGTCTATTTTTCTTTACCAGAAAAAAATTATCAGTGAAAAGGGGCTAACAAGTTTTTGGTGAAAATTTGTGAAATTCAGGAGCAAAGCTCCTACATATAAGCCTATCAGCTTAAATATATCTTAACATTCACCATGTTTTAACATAACAAAAAAATCTACAAAGAAACATACTTTGTTATCAAACCAAAAGAAGATACTTTTACTATTGATTTGGCTAAAGTTAAAAATATATACACAAGCTGGGATTCGTCATTCAATCTAAAGTAATATCATCAATATCAACATGTAGATATGGAGTGATGATATGTAACTATTCCACATAATTGTTGCTTGTTAGAAAAGTGCAGATATTGGATGGAGTTTTCACTCTACTAGAGTTTCCTTGTGTATGACTCTCTGTCTAAGCTTTCCTTCTGTGTTTTCCACCTGTCAAACTGCATTTACTGCGAGAGTTTTTAGGCTAGTTTATAATGGCCCCAGCCATTGGTGACCCAGTTGTTGATACTGGTGGTCACGTTGTTGCTTTGAAAAGCCATGATGCTTTCATTGAACAAACATCCTCACAAATTCGTCCTAAAGGACTTTCACAAGGTAATCCTGATATTATCCTTCCTTTGCAAGAATTTGATGCTACTTGTGATTGGTTAGTTCAATATACCTTAATAGAGTAATTTGTGGGTAGGACTCCTCCTGAAGCTATGCTCCAAGAATGGGTTAACAAGAGCTAGAATCCTCATGGAGTTCGCCTTGATACTATGAAAAACCTTACTAAAAGTTTTTTTTTTTTTTCTTTGCCAACCCCTCTCAAGTAGACGCGATTTGTAACAATGGTCCTTGGTCAATGCATTCCTCTCTCCTGGTTTTTCAAAGATGGTTGAGAGATTTCACTATCTCTGACAACAAAAACCTTAGGGTTCCTATGTGGGTTGAGTTTTTGGGTTTACCCTTGCCATATTGACCTTTTATTGAGTCCATTGCCAATACTCTTGGCAAAGTTATTACAAAGGAACATGAATTTTTTTTCAATGCTCATCCTCAAAAATGCATTTGTGTTGAGGTTGATCTCTCTAAGGATCTCAAGGATTCTGTAGAGATACAGATTGGTTCACAAACCTTCTCTTAGAAGGTGCTTTATTTGAACATGCCCAACACATGTTATCAGTGCTAGTCAGCAGAACACAATATTAGGGATTTCCCTTTGGTTGTGCCTAGGGTTAAACCCCCACCTAAAGAGGTCCTTTTCAAACTAGCAAAAGGGAAGCAAAGAGAAGAATGGACCACTTTTGGGCACAAGGAAAAGGCTCCCTCGACTCCTAAACAATCATATGTGGTTGTCATTTCGGTTCCTCCTATTTCAACAAGAGCACGAACCCCAACCATTGTAGGAACACAAGCAATTTTTCTAGAACCAAACCTTGGTGTTTCATAGGTTTCAAACCTTGGTAGGAGAAATTACAAGCTATTAGCCTAGAGGATTTTCCTTCTGGCTTTAACCAAGTCTCAACTTTCTTGCAGAATAGTTACGCCTCTCTTGAGGACGAGGAAGACATGGAAGAATTTTCATGATTTTTTCATCATGGAATGTGTGAGGTCTTACTAACCTCTCCAAAAATTACTATGTCAAGGATACTCATCATAGACTTGGTAATTTAGATTTTCTCTACATGCAAGAAGTTAAAATCTCTAGTTTCATGCTTTCTTCTGCATGTCATGTCATTTGGCCGAATGGCATTATGTTTTTCTCTCAGCATGATTCTAGTGGGGTGGTGTAGTTACTCTTCTATCACCTTGTCTTCATTTTGCTATTATTTCACATGGTTCTGACCCCATGCACAGAATAATTTGGCATTTTCTTTTTATCAACAATCATTCTTTTGGAGTAGTTAATGTTTATGCTTCCAATGATGCTATGGAAAGATCTCAATTGTGGGGTTGGATGGTTGACAACTTGCCTCCAACTACTTGGGTTATGTGTGGTGACTTCAATATGGTTGAGTTGGCCTCTGACAAAGATGGAATTTTGCCTTTTTACTAGATAGCTGGGGAAAGGGTAGTCTGGTACTACATGTGTAATAAATTGGGCCTTTTTTGTCCCAATGCTAACCATTGCTAGCATAGTAGGGTTTGGCACACTTGGTCCAACTTTTGAGCTAGCATTGACCACATTTTAAAACATCTCGATTGTGCCACGATTATTGCTCAATCTTTTTTCTCTTTTTTCTAAGGATCAAGATTTACTTGTCATTCCTTTGCCAGATGTAACATTATCATACCACTATTAGATTGTGGTGACTAATTAGCAAAGTATTGTACATACTCCATAATTCCTCGGTGGGGTTTGGGGCCAGGGTGAGCCTCAAGTGGGGGTTTGGGGGCAGTAGCCCCTAATGCGGTTGAGGTTGTCAAGCCACAGCTGTCCCAGGGTTCGAGGGCAGAGCCCCTAAGAAATTTTTTTCAAGCTATTTTATCGGCATTTTATGGCTGACATGTTGTAACTAATTTTAACCCTAAAGCAGAAAAAATACTTGTATAAAAGGGCTTAGGGTTAGGGATTGTTTCATAAGGTGTGATGAGAAAATTGCTTTCTTGCAATGGTATTGAGTTGTAAGGGATTACAAATTGTAATTAGGTTGTAATCACTAGATCGTAATAATATTGGACTTTCTGTTTGGTGGACATAGCCCAGGGATTGGGTGAACCACATTAAATCTTGGTTTCTTGTGGTCTCTTTTGTGTGATCTATTAATTTTTGTCATTGTTTATATTTGCATCTAATTGTTATTTATGTCTATGGTTTTATCCTAACAACCACTATCCCATTTATTTTTCTATTTTTTGGTACAACTATCCAACATGTTGTCAAGATTCAATTTTTCCTCAATATGTTAGTGTTGATGCATGCTTCCATTATTGCTCATATCCTACATGTTTGGAATTTGGAGCCACGTCCACATTCTTAGACAAGATGGATTCAGTGGTGGATTGATGTCATTACTAGAAACACTCAATTTTTTCACATCTTTGGGTGACAGTTGGCAGTTTTCAGAAGGTGGTCATATGATTCCACTAGCTCAACTCTCAAGAAAGCTTTTGAGGCTCTCACCCTTAAACCTTTTGATGTTGATTTGCAAATTTAGCTTGCCAAACTTCATCATTACAAGTAGGTTGTGGATAATTATGCTACTTGAGGGGCCCAAATCAAATCTCACCTCCACTGGCTAGAGGTTGGTGATAAGGCTTCAAAGGAGTTCTTCCAGGCTCTTCGATCCCATCATACCAATTTTGGAATTAAGAAAATCAAAAAAGGCACTTATGTTCTCTCTAGTCTCCTTGATATCTTGCAAGCTTTTGTTCACCATTATGAAAAGTGTTTGCTTCATAGGGAAATTTAGTTTCTCGAGAGGAAGCCCTTAGAAAGTGTATTTATGTTACTCCAAACAGCCTAGTAGTTTAGCAACATGCTTTTTGTGAGTAGCTTCTCACTATCTGAGACCTCAAAAAGGAAATTTTTTCTATGGCTAATGATAAGTCCCCTAGGTGTGGTGAGTTTCCTTGTGAATTTTACAAACACCTTTGGGAGTCTATTGGTCTTGACCTACACAAATTTTATCTTGAAGCCTATCATTCTAAAAGCTTAGGAGCTATTATCAACAAAGGAAACATCAAATTCATGCCTAAAGCTAGCAATTCTGAGGATATTTGTAACTAGCCACCCATTACTTTTCTTAATGTGTCCTATAAGATCATTGCTAAAGTAATTTCATTTAAAATTTGCCATCTCTTTCCTTTAATTGTGTGACCAGAGAAAATTAGCTTTATCAAGTCCAAGTATATTCTTGATAACATCATTGCTATTTGGGAAGGCATGGAGTGGGCTCGCAAGTCCAATCAACCTTTTTTTTTTTGAAAATTAATTTTGCCAAAACCTATGACTAGATTGAATGGTCTTTCATTTTGGCTATGCTCCAAGCTCTTGGTTTCGGTCCCAATTTTCTTTAGTCTATGGAGATGCTTTTTAGTGATGCTAATGCTTGTATTACTATTAATAGCTCCCAGTCTAAAGCCTTTGGGCTCTTTCATTCCATAAGTCAAGGTTGCCCTCTAGCTCCAATGTTATATGTTCTTTCTACTCAAGGGTTTGGTTACTTGCTAGCCCACTTTGTTTCTTCTGGTTTGGTTCATGGTATTTCCTTGCTAGACTCCTCTTCCCAGTTGATCAATGAACATTTTGATGATGATTCCTTTCTCACTCTTTTGGAGGATGAGGAAAACATCAATAATGACTTGAAATGTGTAGATACTTTTTTTCAAGCCTCTGGCTCTACTATTCTATGGTGCAAAAAAATCTGCTATCGTCAGCCATTTTTGCTAGCTCCACCTTCACTTGACTAGTTTGAATGGAAATGGGTTACGCACAGGGAGATTTTCTACTTGTTGGGCATTCCTTTTGCCTTTCAAGCTTCACCAGTCAATTTGTGGAACATTGTGCCTCTCAAGATTGCAAAGAAGCTAGATTATTGGCTTATTAAACCCCTTTCTCTTGTAGGAAAGTTTCAAGCTTGCTCTAAAGTTTTGGCAACTATGCATGTTTATTATTCATCTTTTTGGG
Source organism: Cupressus sempervirens (assembly GCA_028749045.1). Taxonomy (NCBI): domain Eukaryota; kingdom Viridiplantae; phylum Streptophyta; class Pinopsida; order Cupressales; family Cupressaceae; genus Cupressus; species Cupressus sempervirens. Next base: position 251,282,205 of record CM053785.1, on the reverse strand, counting down.
CTTCTTCCATAGCCCCCTATCTGAAATTAGAGTAATTGCTTTGGGATTTTATTTGGGCTTTTGGTTTCGACCATCATGGTTTTCACAAAGTTGCTTGGAATTTTTGTTGTCTCCCCAAAGATTTTGGAGGCCTCGGTCTTCTCTCCACTTAGAAGTAAGGCCTCACTCTTTGTGCAAAATGGATTATATGTGCCATTGTTGGTGATGAAGCTTGGAAGATTACGGTTTGGCATTGCATTTCTTTTGGGTTCCCTTATAATAGGCCTACATGGAAGGGGATTGACTTTCAAACCTTTCTCATTATGCAAGAACCCATGCACATAAAAGGCTCTTTTGTTATGAAGAACATATGGAAAGCTTAGGAAGCTATCAAGCCTTGGCTTCACTAGTTTGGTGATGGGTTCTACGATGGGATCTCTTTGAACTAGCAGAACATTTGGTGGTCTCCTTTGTTTTCCATCTAGGGTATTCCTCTAGCCAAGCCTCAACGTGCTAGTGCTTTATGGTTTTTCAAATGTGGCATCAAGAATCCTAAGGACCTTTTCTCCAGGATCTCCATGAGTCTTAGATCCTAGGAAGATATGCAAGCCTAGTTTTGTCTTGCCTATTTAGATCAACAGACTTTCAATTTGTTGCTCTTTGCAATTCCATATCACTTAATTCACAAGGTGGGTATTTAGTCTATTTGACCTTGGTGGACAAATTGGAAGTGGTATTCTGCCACTCCCTTCACCAGCTACAAGCCCAATTTGGGGTATCGATGGCTTTCTCCCCATCTGCCGATGGTGGATACCCTCAACTAGCACTAACATTTGTAGTCTTCAGCTTCTTAGTGGAGAAAGCACTTTGACACCATTTGGAGTGCCATTATAGAACCCAAGATTGCTCATTTTTCTTGGTGTGTGGATTTTCAAGGTCTTCCCCTTAGGCCTTCAACTCAAGCATATTGGGGTTCTAGATCCTCGATGTCCATTTTGCGGGCAACCAGAGTCTTTTTTGCATTTTGTTTGGTTCTGTAGATGTGCTCAAAACTATTGGCACTAGATTCATGATTTCTTTAAGCCATTTTGGTTTAAACCTTTTTCTTGGCATATGGTTATTTTGGGTGATTCTCCCAAGTTCCCTAGAAAATTTACCTAGATCTGGCATACTTTTAGGATGCAAATTTTGTTCACTGTATGGAAAGATAGAAATGTTGTTATTTTCACTCACAGTTTTCTTGACATAAATGTTGCTATGTACACTAACGCATGCATATGTAATAATGTAATGATGTAGATTCAAGTTTAAGCCAACAACGTGGCTCTAGAGGTGGCCCATCTTCGGCTGATTCTCAATCATTGGGGTAATGCCCCTTGTATAGTTTCCAAAGTGCCTCCTAATTCTTCAGTTGATACTATGTCGCTTAGGGGCCATTGTTGAGGACGTAGCTCTTCTAGCCATTGCTCACATACCCCATGCTCATAGGCTTCCTACCATAGCTCTCACACCAATGGCAATGGTGGTTGGCATTATTGCTTAGCTTCTCTACCCCATGGTGGCATAAGTTGGTCCCCAAGCCCCATGGCTCCTCCTCCTAGTGTTTGGTGTGTTGTTTCTGATAAATGGCACTTTTACCTAGAATTGGCTATCTCACCTCCATGACTGAATACCAAAGATGCTGACCAGGTCCTTGATGATGCCACTGACTACTAGATTGTTCCTAGCCCACTTGCCAATCCCAAGGATGACTCAAGATTTCATGATTAGGATGAACCACCCCCCTCAGCTGGCACTACTTTTGCTACTTGAGGGTTGCTTCTTTTATTCTTTTTTTGATGAATAATTGTTGATTCTAGCTTCAGCTGTGTGAACTCTTACGGGGTGACCTTGTATCCCCAACCCTTCTTTGTGAATTGTAACTTAGTATATTATTTATTAATAGAAAAGGACTATTCATAAAAATAAAAAGTAATATCATCAATGTTTTAAAAACTCTAAGAGTAGCTCCCCATGCTGTCACTAGGTTTATTTTGTTTAGCAAGCACTGCTCAATTTTTTAGGAATAAAATATAGAGTGGGTGGCCCCAAGCAAACTCATTTTACTGCTTATTTTTAGAGCACCCATTTATTTGGATGTAAATTGTGATTAGAAGTTTGGAAGGAAAATCTAATGGAAAATAAAAGAAAGAATTTGGTGGAAAATAAAGGAGGGAAAGAATTTAACAAAGCCATCTATCCATATTTTCAATAAGCAGTCATTGCTTATTTTTAGCCCCCCCTTCTTTTCCATAGCTTATTTTTATTTG